>CATOUR010000771.1:0-29764 GCA_951848785.1 Callosobruchus maculatus | reverse complement strand
AGAACTGCGCAATCATTAATCCAATAAATACCGTTACGCCAACCAGCGTTTTACGATAGCCGAACCAGCGCAGCACCTGCGTAACCGTGGATTTCGCCAGAATCGATCCCATTGCCGTGGGCGCCATCATGCAGCCCGCGATCAGCGCCGGGTAGCCAAAACCGACCTGCAACATCAGCGGCATCAGGAAGGGTACGCAGCCCGTGCCCAGACGTGAGGCAATATTGCCCGCGATCCCGACGGAAAATGTTCGGGTATTAAAAAGGGATAAAGAGATAAGCGGCGTCGGGTGGCGGCGCGCGTGACGTATATAGAGAAGAAACAGCAGAATACCGCTGAGGATAACGGCAAGCGCCAGCCACGTTTCCACGATTTTCTCGCCGAACAGCTCCATCCCGCTGGAGAAGAGCACCAGGCTCAGGCCAAACAGGAAAAAGCCGCCCATATCGAAGCTGCGTCGAGGCGTGGTGAAGTTCGGCATGTATTTGCGGGCGTAAATCAGCCCGGCCACGCCAATCGGAATATTAATCAGGAAAATCCAGTGCCAGCTTGCCCAGGTAACCAGTACCCCGCCGAGTACCGGACCAAGTATCGGGCCGACCAGCCCCGGCATGGTTACAAAGTTGAGTACCGGAAGCAGTTCGCTGCGCGGATAGGCGCGCAATAACGCCAGGCGAGCGACGGGCATCATCATCGCGCCGCCAATACCCTGCAGCACGCGGAAGATAACGAGCTCCGTCAATGAGGTGGAGAGGGGCGCAGGCCAGCGAGCCAAGCGTAAAGAGCGAGACCGCCACCATAAAAACTTTTCGGGTACCGAATCGATCGGCCAGCCAGCCGCTAACCGGAATAAGCATCGGCCACCGTCAGGGTGTAACTGATGATGGCAGACTGCATCGCCAGCGGGGAACGGTTAAGGCTCTGTGCTATTGCGGGAAGTGCGGTATTGAGGATAGTGGCATCCAGTGCCTGCATAAAGAACGCCATGGCTGCAATCCACGGCAATCCGGCCATACTGCGCGCTTTTTTCTCTGTCATTTATTTACCTGCTGGTGGGTTGGCGCGGCCAGCAATGCCTGGCACGCACTCAGGGCTCGCTGCCCGTCGCTCTCCTGAATAGCATCGACAATCGCCTGATGCAGATCCAGCTTCACCACCTCATCCTGCGTAATAGAGGTAAAGTAAGTGTGGTACACCGAATGGAATAAAGAAGCAAAAGACGTCAGAAACGGATTCGCGCTCATATTATAGATATGCTCATGCCAGGCCATATCGACCTCGACCCAGCGTTCGCGGTTAAAGTGCTTTTTCAGGAACACCATCTCTTCCATTAAGGTATTGAGCTGCGCTTTTTGCTCTGCGGTGCCGAGCGTGGCGGCAAGCAGGCAGGCCTGCGGTTCAAGACTGCTGCGCATGACCAGAAAGTGGTCGACGACCTGGTTAAAATTATCTTCGGTCATCCACCAGGTGAGTAACTCCTGATCGAGAAAGTTCCAGTTCCCCTGTGGCATAACGCGGGTGCCAATGCGCGGACGTGGTAACACCATCCCTTTCGCCGATAAGGTTTTCACCGCTTCGCGAACGGCGGTAACGGCTTACGCCAAACCGATCGCCCAGTTCCATCTCGCTGGGCAGGATGCTGCCTGGAGCATATACACCTGCCAGGATCAGCTGAGCCAGCTTCTCTGCCAGCACGTACGACAGGTTTTTTTGGGCTGCCAGCTGTTGTGCGCTTAATGGCATCGCTTTTATTCCTTAACTATTCTTGCCGCTAATTATGCCACCTCAGGTGTGATTGTGGTTGCAGATACATCAAATAGAACAATTTGTAGCTTGATCTCATCGCTTTTGGTGAAAAAAAACACGGTCAGAAACTTTTTTTAAATTTCCTCTTGTCACTTCGGAAGAACTCCCTATAATGCGCCTCCACTGACACGGAACAACGGCACGCAAGCCGCCGGGTCAGCAGAGAAAAGCGAAATAATCGCTTGACTCTGAAGCGGGAAAGCGTAATATGCACACCCCGCGCCGCAGCGAAAAACGAAGCGGCACTGCTCTTTAACAATTTATCAGACAATCTGTGTGGGCACTCAAAGTGACATGGATTCTTAACGTCGCAAGACGAAAAATGAATACCAAGTCTCTGAGTGAACATACGTAATTCATTACGAAGTTTAATTCACGAGCATCAAACTTAAATTGAAGAGTTTGATCATGGCTCAGATTGAACGCTGGCGGCAGGCCTAACACATGCAAGTCGAACGGTAACAGGAAGCAGCTTGCTGCTTTGCTGACGAGTGGCGGACGGGTGAGTAATGTCTGGGAAACTGCCTGATGGAGGGGGATAACTACTGGAAACGGTAGCTAATACCGCATAACGTCGCAAGACCAAAGAGGGGGACCTTCGGGCCTCTTGCCATCGGATGTGCCCAGATGGGATTAGCTAGTAGGTGGGGTAACGGCTCACCTAGGCGACGATCCCTAGCTGGTCTGAGAGGATGACCAGCCACACTGGAACTGAGACACGGTCCAGACTCCTACGGGAGGCAGCAGTGGGGAATATTGCACAATGGGCGCAAGCCTGATGCAGCCATGCCGCGTGTGTGAAGAAGGCCTTCGGGTTGTAAAGCACTTTCAGCGGGGAGGAAGGCGGTAAGGTTAATAACCTTGCCGATTGACGTTACCCGCAGAAGAAGCACCGGCTAACTCCGTGCCAGCAGCCGCGGTAATACGGAGGGTGCAAGCGTTAATCGGAATTACTGGGCGTAAAGCGCACGCAGGCGGTCTGTCAAGTCGGATGTGAAATCCCCGGGCTCAACCTGGGAACTGCATTCGAAACTGGCAGGCTAGAGTCTTGTAGAGGGGGGTAGAATTCCAGGTGTAGCGGTGAAATGCGTAGAGATCTGGAGGAATACCGGTGGCGAAGGCGGCCCCCTGGACAAAGACTGACGCTCAGGTGCGAAAGCGTGGGGAGCAAACAGGATTAGATACCCTGGTAGTCCACGCCGTAAACGATGTCGACTTGGAGGTTGTGCCCTTGAGGCGTGGCTTCCGGAGCTAACGCGTTAAGTCGACCGCCTGGGGAGTACGGCCGCAAGGTTAAAACTCAAATGAATTGACGGGGGCCCGCACAAGCGGTGGAGCATGTGGTTTAATTCGATGCAACGCGAAGAACCTTACCTACTCTTGACATCCAGAGAACTTAGCAGAGATGCTTTGGTGCCTTCGGGAACTCTGAGACAGGTGCTGCATGGCTGTCGTCAGCTCGTGTTGTGAAATGTTGGGTTAAGTCCCGCAACGAGCGCAACCCTTATCCTTTGTTGCCAGCGGTCCGGCCGGGAACTCAAAGGAGACTGCCAGTGATAAACTGGAGGAAGGTGGGGATGACGTCAAGTCATCATGGCCCTTACGAGTAGGGCTACACACGTGCTACAATGGCGCATACAAAGAGAAGCGACCTCGCGAGAGCAAGCGGACCTCTTAAAGTGCGTCGTAGTCCGGATTGGAGTCTGCAACTCGACTCCATGAAGTCGGAATCGCTAGTAATCGTAGATCATAATGCTACGGTGAATACGTTCCCGGGCCTTGTACACACCGCCCGTCACACCATGGGAGTGGGTTGCAAAAGAAGTAGGTAGCTTAACCTTCGGGAGGGCGCTTACCACTTTGTGATTCATGACTGGGGTGAAGTCGTAACAAGGTAACCGTAGGGGAACCTGCGGTTGGATCACCTCCTTACCTTAAAGAACCTGCCTTTGTAGTGTCCACACAGATTGTCTGATGAAAAGTAAACAGCAAGGCGTCTTGCGATTGAGACTTCAGTGTCCCCTTCGTCTAGAGGCCCCAGGACACCGCCCTTTCACGGCGGTAACAGGGGTTCGAATCCCCTAGGGGACGCCACTTGCTGGTTCGTGAGTGAAAGTCACCTGCCGTCATATCTCAAAACTGACTTACGAGTCACGTTTGAGATATTTGCTCTTTAAAAATCTGGATCAAGCTGAAAATTGAAACGACACACAGCTCATGTGTGTTCGAGTCTCTCAAATTTCGCAATCAGAAGTGAAACATCTTCGGGTTGTGAGGTTAAGCGACTAAGCGTACACGGTGGATGCCCTGGCAGTCAGAGGCGATGAAGGACGTGCTAATCTGCGAAAAGCGCCGGCGAGGTGATATGAACCCTTGACCCGGCGATGTCCGAATGGGGAAACCCAGTGCAATCCGTTGCACTATCGTTAGCTGAATACATAGGCTAACGAGGCGAACCGGGGGAACTGAAACATCTAAGTACCCCGAGGAAAAGAAATCAACCGAGATTCCCCCAGTAGCGGCGAGCGAACGGGGAGCAGCCCGGAGTCTGAATCAGCTTGTGTGTTAGTGGAACGGTCTGGAAAGTCCGACGGTACAGGGTGATAGTCCCGTACACGAAAGCACACATGCTGTGAACTCGAAGAGTAGGGCGGGACACGTGGTATCCTGTCTGAATATGGGTGGACCATCCTCCAAGGCTAAATACTCCTGACTGACCGATAGTGAACCAGTACCGTGAGGGAAAGGCGAAAAGAACCCCGGCGAGGGGAGTGAAAAGAACCTGAAACCGTGTACGTACAAGCAGTGGGAGCCTCTTTATGGGGTGACTGCGTACCTTTTGTATAATGGGTCAGCGACTTATATTCTGTAGCAAGGTTAACCGTATAGGGGAGCCGAAGGGAAACCGAGTCTTAACTGGGCGTTAAGTTGCAGGGTATAGACCCGAAACCCGGTGATCTAGCCATGGGCAGGTTGAAGGTTGGGTAACACTAACTGGAGGACCGAACCGACTAATGTTGAAAAATTAGCGGATGACCTGTGGCTGGGGGTGAAAGGCCAATCAAACCGGGAGATAGCTGGTTCTCCCCGAAAGCTATTTAGGTAGCGCCTCGTGAACTCATCTTCGGGGGTAGAGCACTGTTTCGGCTAGGGGGCCATCCCGGCTTACCAACCCGATGCAAACTACGAATACCGAAGAATGTTATCACGGGAGACACACGGCGGGTGCTAACGTCCGTCGTGAAGAGGGAAACAACCCAGACCGCCAGCTAAGGTCCCAAAGTCATGGTTAAGTGGGAAACGATGTGGGAAGGCACAGACAGCCAGGATGTTGGCTTAGAAGCAGCCATCATTTAAAGAAAGCGTAATAGCTCACTGGTCGAGTCGGCCTGCGCGGAAGATGTAACGGGGCTAAACCATGCACCGAAGCTGCGGCAGCGACGCTTATGCGTTGTTGGGTAGGGGAGCGTTCTGTAAGCCGTTGAAGGTGTGCTGTGAGGCATGCTGGAGGTATCAGAAGTGCGAATGCTGACATAAGTAACGATAAAGCGGGTGAAAAGCCCGCTCGCCGGAAGACCAAGGGTTCCTGTCCAACGTTAATCGGGGCAGGGTGAGTCGACCCCTAAGGCGAGGCCGAAAGGCGTAGTCGATGGGAAACAGGTTAATATTCCTGTACTTGGTGTTACTGCGAAGGGGGGACGGAGAAGGCTATGTTAGCCGGGCGACGGTTGTCCCGGTTTAAGCATGTAGGCGGAGGTTCCAGGTAAATCCGGTACCTTTTAACGCTGAGGTGTGATGACGAGGCACTACGGTGCTGAAGTAACAAATGCCCTGCTTCCAGGAAAAGCCTCTAAGCATCAGGTAACACGAAATCGTACCCCAAACCGACACAGGTGGTCAGGTAGAGAATACCAAGGCGCTTGAGAGAACTCGGGTGAAGGAACTAGGCAAAATGGTGCCGTAACTTCGGGAGAAGGCACGCTGATATGTAGGTGAAGCCCCTGCGGGTGGAGCTGAAATCAGTCGAAGATACCAGCTGGCTGCAACTGTTTATTAAAAACACAGCACTGTGCAAACACGAAAGTGGACGTATACGGTGTGACGCCTGCCCGGTGCCGGAAGGTTAATTGATGGGGTTAGCGGCAACGCGAAGCTCTTGATCGAAGCCCCGGTAAACGGCGGCCGTAACTATAACGGTCCTAAGGTAGCGAAATTCCTTGTCGGGTAAGTTCCGACCTGCACGAATGGCGTAATGATGGCCAGGCTGTCTCCACCCGAGACTCAGTGAAATTGAACTCGCTGTGAAGATGCAGTGTACCCGCGGCAAGACGGAAAGACCCCGTGAACCTTTACTATAGCTTGACACTGAACACTGGTCCTTGATGTGTAGGATAGGTGGGAGGCTTTGATGCGTGGACGCCAGTCTGCGTGGAGCCAACCTTGAAATACCACCCTTTAATGGCTGGTGTTCTAACGTAGACCCGTGATCCGGGTTGCGGACAGTGTCTGGTGGGTAGTTTGACTGGGGCGGTCTCCTCCCAAAGAGTAACGGAGGAGCACGAAGGTTGGCTAATCCTGGTCGGACATCAGGAGGTTAGTGCAATGGCATAAGCCAGCTTGACTGCGAGCGTGACGGCGCGAGCAGGTGCGAAAGCAGGTCATAGTGATCCGGTGGTTCTGAATGGAAGGGCCATCGCTCAACGGATAAAAGGTACTCCGGGGATAACAGGCTGATACCGCCCAAGAGTTCATATCGACGGCGGTGTTTGGCACCTCGATGTCGGCTCATCACATCCTGGGGCTGAAGTAGGTCCCAAGGGTATGGCTGTTCGCCATTTAAAGTGGTACGCGAGCTGGGTTTAGAACGTCGTGAGACAGTTCGGTCCCTATCTGCCGTGGGCGCTGGAGAATTGAGGGGGGCTGCTCCTAGTACGAGAGGACCGGAGTGGACGCATCACTGGTGTTCGGGTTGTCATGCCAATGGCACTGCCCGGTAGCTAAATGCGGAAGAGATAAGTGCTGAAAGCATCTAAGCACGAAACTTGCCCCGAGATGAGTTCTCCCTGAGACTTTAAGTCTCCTGAAGGAACGTTAAAGACTATGACGTTGATAGGTCGGGTGTGTAAGCGCAGCGATGCGTTGAGCTAACCGATACTAATGAACCGTGAGGCTTAACCTTACAACGCCGAAGATGTTTTGGCGAAGAGACAGATTTTCAGCCTGATACAGATTAACAGAATTTGCCTGGCGGCTGTAGCGCGGTGGTCCCACCTGACCCCATGCCGAACTCAGAAGTGAAACGCCGTAGCGCCGATGGTAGTGTGGGGTCTCCCCATGTGAGAGTAGGGAACTGCCAGGCATCAAATAAGTGAAAAGGCCATCCGGAAGGATGGCCTTTTTGCGTTTTGGGGTTTTCCTCCTCCCCTGTGAAAGCGGGCGTCAGACCGCACCCCACCTCACAATAAACTCCGCAATCTCATCCACATTATTTAAATCCAGAACCGGTACTTCCAGAGGCAAAGCAGCATCACTCGCCACTGCAATCACGTGCTCATCAAGCGTTAATTCGCTGACATCATGTCCGGCACCGCTTCTGAACAGCAGGATCTTAGGCACGGCCTCATGCTTAAACCCCTCAACCAGCACCAGATCCAGCCTGGAATGATCCATTCGACTCACCAGATAAGCGAGATCCAGCGGCGCTTCATCCGGGGTTTCTGTCATCAATGCCCAGCGCTGATTACTCGCCACCATCGTTTGCGCAGCGCCAGCCTTGCGTAGCTCATAGCTATCTTTCCCCGGCTTATCGACATCCATGTTATGGTGCGTGTGCTTAATCAATCCGGGACGAATGCCTTTGGCGCAAAGTGCTGGTATCAGTTTTTTTAGCAGCGTGGTTTTTCCGGTACCACTCCAGGCTGAGATCGCTAAAACGGGTATCATTTCTTCTCCTGCATCATCTGCAAATCTTCCGTGGTGTTCACGTTCACAAACGCAGATTTCATGTCGCTGAAATCAACGGAATGCCCACCGGCCTGGCGCATAAATACCATTACCCGCCGTTCTCCTGCGGCCAGGTAAGCTTCCAGCGCAGCCATTAACGAGCGGTTCATTAAAGCGATAGTTGGATGATCGCGCTCGCCGTCGTGTACCCATACGACGGGAGCATCACCGCGCCGCTGTACCAGACGTTCAACCAGACAAGACGGGATACAGGGCGTATCGCACGAACAAAAGAGAAACCACTCGCCCCGCGACTGCTGCATAATGGAAAGCATTCCCGCCAGCGGACCGGGGTAATTGAGCTGGTTATCCTGATAAACCGGATATCCACTGCGCTGGTAGATGTCGAGATGCCGGTTAGCGCTGATTGCCATCGACGAGACCCGATCTGCCAGCGTATCAGCAACATGCTGCCATAACGGTTTGTCGTTCAGGAGCTGAAGCCCCTTATCTTTTCCGCCCATTCGCGTTGCTCTGCCACCGGCCAGAACGACCCCGATGATTTCCTGGCGTTGATTCACGAATATCGCCTCTTTTATTGTGGGATTGACCCTGCTAACGTGTCTCTCTAAATGAAAGGAGCACTACCATGAAATGTAAACGTCTAAATGAAGTCATTGAACTCCTCCAGCCGGCATGGCAGAAAGAGCCAGAGCTGAATCTGATGCAATTTTTACAGAAACTGGCCAAAGAGTCAGGTTTTGATGGCGAACTGGCAGACCTTTCTGACGACATCCTGATCTATCACCTTAAAATGCGCGACTCAGCTAAAGATGCTGTTATTCCTGGTATTCAGAAAGACTATGAGGAAGATTTTAAAACCGCACTGCTGCGCGCCAGAGGCGTAATTAAAGAGTAAAAGCTTGTAAGCGGAGCCACCGAAATCGCCACAAGATGATATCCTGAATCATTCGTATAATTTCCGGATGATCGGATGAACGACCAGGCTTTTACTTTCCAGACATTACACCCGGATACCATTATGGATGCGCTGTTCGAGCAGGGTATTCGGGTGGATTCCGGGTTAACCCCTTTAAACAGCTACGAAAACCGCGTCTATCAGTTTCAGGACGAAGAGCGCCAGCGCTTTGTCGTAAAGTTTTACCGCCCGCAGCGCTGGTCCGCAGAACAAATTCAGGAAGAGCATCAGTTTGCCCACGATCTCCTGAATGATGATGTTCCCGTTGCCGCTCCGCTCGCATTCAATAACCAAACGCTGTTGACCCATCAGGGGTTTTACTACGCGGTATTTCCGAGCCTGGGTGGAAGACAGT
This sequence comes from Callosobruchus maculatus, assembly GCA_951848785.1. Lineage (NCBI taxonomy): Eukaryota > Metazoa > Arthropoda > Insecta > Coleoptera > Chrysomelidae > Callosobruchus > Callosobruchus maculatus. The sequence goes on along the minus strand of CATOUR010000771.1, from coordinate 20,681 downwards.
TTGAGGCGGATAATATCGATCAGATGGAATGGGTCGCTCGCTATCTGGGGCGTATTCATCAGACGGGACGTAAAACACCGTTTATGGCCCGTCCGACCATTGGTGTTCAGGAATATCTCATCGAGCCGCGACATATATTCGAAACGTCGACGCTAATTCCGAAGGCGTTAAAGGATAATTTCCTCGCGGCGACCGATAAGCTTATTGATGCCGTAAAAGCCAGCTGGCGAGAGGATATTACGACGCTGCGTCTGCACGGTGACTGCCACGCCGGGAATATTCTCTGGCGCGACGGCCCGCTATTTGTCGATCTCGACGATGCCCGTATGGGCCCAGCGGTTCAGGATCTGTGGATGTTGCTCAATGGTGATAAAGCCGAGCAGCGCATGCAGCTTGAGACCATAATTGAAGCTTATGAAGAATTTAGCCCCTTTAATTCAGACGAAATTGCCTTGATAGAGCCTTTACGTGCGATGCGTTTTGTTTATTATCTCGCGTGGTTAATCAGGCGTTGGGAAGACCCGGCGTTTCCCCGAAATTTCCCCTGGCTTACCGGGGAGGATTACTGGCGCAACCAGATATCCACATTTACCGAGCAGGTTAAAGTTTTGCAGGAACCACCTTTGCAATTAACGCCGATGTATTAATTGGACACACCCAGGAGAGAGTTAATCATGAAAAAAATTTGGCTGGCGCTGGCTGGTATGATTCTGGCATTTAGCGCATCTGCTGCGCAGTTTACCGACGGCAAGCAGTACATCACGCTGGACAAGCCTGTTGCTGGCGAGCCGCAGGTGCTGGAGTTCTTCTCGTTCTACTGCCCGCACTGCTACGAGTTTGAGCAGGTGCTTCATGTTTCTGATAACGTGAAGAAAAAACTGCCGGAAGGCACCAAAATGACCAAATATCACGTTGAGTTCCTTGGCCCGCTGGGTAAAGACCTGACTCAGGCGTGGGCGGTTGCAATTGCGCTGGGTGTGGAAGATAAGATCACCGCGCCAATGTTTGAAGCCGTACAGAAAACCCAGACCGTGCAAACCGCCGCAGATATCCGCAAAGTGTTCGTAGATGCCGGTGTGAAAGGTGAAGACTACGACGCGGCCTGGAACAGTTTTGTGGTGAAATCCCTCGTGGCGCAGCAGGAAAAAGCGGCTTCAGACCTTCAGCTGCAGGGCGTTCCGGCGATGTATGTTAACGGCAAATACCAGGTGAATACGCGTGGTATGGATACGACCAGCATGGATATCTTCGTACAACAGTACGCTGATACCGTGAAGTATCTGGTTGAGAAGAAGTAACAGACATAACGAAAACGCCGGTCACTGACCGGCGTTTTTGTATGAAGATTTGATACTCGCTATCTGCTCGTCTTTCTCTTTCCAGAGCGTATTAAGCCAAAGCTGGAAACGACGTTTGAAGTTTTTATCGTTTACGTAATCACCATGCAGTGCCGTGTCGACCGGCACCAGATCAACACGAACAACAATACGCGTCAGCTTGCCGCTCAGCATATCGTAGAACGGCGTCCTGTCGTTCTCGGGATAGCAGAGCGTCACGTTCAGCAGCTTATCGAACTGTGCACCCAGCACGTTGAGCGCCATGGCTATACCCGCCGCCTTTGGCGGCAACAGGTTCTGATAGGGGGAGCGAGTCTGCTGGCGCTTCTCTTCGGTAAAGCGGGACCCTTCAACGAAGTTAACTATCGTCGTGGGATGCGCGCGAAACTTTTCGCAAGAGCGGCGCGTGGTTTCAACATCCTTACCACGGCGTTCCGGATGACGAAGCAAATAGCTGCGCGAATAGCGTTTCATAAACGGCATATCCAGCGCCCAGCAGGCCAACCCAATAAAAGGGACCCAGGCCAGCTGCTGCTTCAGAAAGTACTTATTCATCGGTATGCGTTTGCGAAACAGCACGCACAATACAACGATGTCGGCCCAGCTGTGATGATTGCAGATCAGCAGATACCAGTTCTTTTTGTTCAGCATGTCGAGACCCTGAACATCCCACTTAAGCCAGGGGTTAAGGTGCAGCAGGATCGCCAGCCCTTCACACCAGCAATACATCATAAAATTACAAAAAGCAGAAACCGCGCGCCATACCGCAGGAACAGGCAACAGCAGCTTAATTATTCCGGCAATAATGATCGGCACAGAACAGGCGATGGTAACCAGAATGGTTAAAATGACGCTAAGCAATAATGTTATTGCAGCGAGTATTTTCGACATAATCAGTTTTTTCAGATAGTTAGCTGTAAATGAGCAGCCGGCTACCCGGTGCTGGGCGCCGATCTTATCAGAAATTCGCCCTCAGCAGGGCGCTTTCACGCGAAGAGGCGGCGGCCCGTGCCTCATGGCAGCGAATTTATCCATGCAGGAAGCGTGTTTACGTCTTATATCCACAAAGACTAAATAACCATCAGCAAGGGGTGATCTCGCACGATCGTTAATTATTTTGTTGATTTTATTGGGTAAATTAAAATAAAACCTCAAACTTAAAGAACTGTTATTCACCTGTATTGAAAATATTCACAAACTTATCCACAGTTTGATTTTGCGAGCGATCTTCACGATCGCAAAATCTTTTCCGCTATCAGGCGCTAAAACCTGATGTTTTCATCCTTCTGTGGCATCCTTTATCCATAAATTAATTAAAGGCACGGACATTATGGTTCAGATCCCAGAAAACCCACTTATACTCGTCGATGGCTCTTCTTACCTTTATCGGGCGTATCATGCGTTTCCTCCTCTGACCAACAGCGCAGGAGAACCTACCGGCGCAATGTACGGCGTGCTGAATATGCTGCGCAGCCTGATTTTGCAGTATCACCCGACGCATGCGGCTGTCGTCTTTGATGCGAAGAGCAAAACCTTCCGCGACGAATTATTTGAGCACTACAAATCTCACCGCCCTCCTATGCCTGACGATCTGCGTGCGCAGATTGAACCGCTGCACGCTATGGTGAAAGCAATGGGGCTGCCTTTGCTGGCTGTCTCGGGCGTTGAGGCTGACGACGTGATTGGCACCCTGGCGCGTGAAGCCGAAAAGGCAGGTCGCCCGGTGCTGATCAGTACCGGTGATAAAGACATGGCGCAGCTTGTGACGCCGGGGATCACGCTGATCAACACCATGACCAATACCATTCTGGGCCCGGAAGAAGTTGTCGCCAAATACGGCGTGCCGCCAGAGCTCATTATCGATTTCCTCGCCCTGATGGGAGACTCCTCCGATAACATTCCTGGCGTACCGGGCGTGGGCGAAAAAACGGCTCAGGCGCTGCTGCAAGGGCTGGGCGGGCTGGATACGCTATACGCCGAGCCTGAGAAAATTGCCGGGCTTACCTTCCGTGGCGCAAAAACCATGGCCGGAAAGCTCGCCGATAATAAAGAGGTGGCTTACCTCTCCTATCAGCTGGCCACCATCAAAACCGACGTAGAGCTGGAACTTACCTGCGATCGGCTTGAAGTACAGGAACCCGCCGCCGATGAACTGCTTGGCCTGTTCAGGAAGTATGAATTTAAACGCTGGATCACCGATGTGGAAGGCGGTAAATGGCTCCAGGTTAAAGGAGCGAAACCCGCGGCTAAGCCGAAGGAAACCCTCGTCGTAGATGCCGAAGAAGAGGCAGAAGAAGCGGCGACAGCGCTCTCCTTCGATAACTATGAAACCATTCTCGAAGAGTCACAGCTCGTCGCCTGGATTGAAAAGCTGAAAAAAGCACCGGTATTTGCGTTCGATACCGAAACGGACAGCCTTGATAACATTTCTGCCAATATGGTGGGCCTGTCGTTCGCGACGGAGCCGGGTATTGCAGCCTACGTTCCTGTTGCTCACGACTATCTGGATGCGCCAGAGCAGATCTCGCGCGAGCGCGCCTTAGCGCTGCTGAAGCCAATTCTGGAAGACGAGAAAGCGCTGAAAGTCGGTCAGAACCTGAAATTCGACCGCGGCATTCTGCAAAACTACGGTATCGAACTGCGTGGTATTGCCTTCGACACCATGCTGGAATCCTACATTCTGGACAGCGTGGCGGGCCGTCACGATATGGATTCCTTATCGGACCGTTGGCTGAAGCACAAAACCATCACCTTTGAAGAAATTGCCGGTAAGGGCAAAAATCAGCTGACCTTTAACCAGATTGCGCTGGAAGAAGCAGGCCGCTATGCCGCGGAAGATGCTGACGTTACGCTACAGCTGCACCTGAAGATGTGGCCAAAATTGCAGAAGCACGAAGGGCCGCTGAACGTGTTCCAGAACGTCGAGATGCCGCTGGTGCCCGTGCTGTCCCGCATTGAACGCAACGGCGTTAAAATCGATCCAACGGTGCTGCATAACCACTCTGGCGAACTGGCGCAGCGTTTGACGGAGCTTGAACAGAAAGCGCACGAGCTTGCGGGCGAGGCGTTCAACCTGTCGTCACCGAAACAGCTGCAGACTATCCTGTTTGAAAAGCAGGGTATCAAACCGCTGAAGAAAACCCCGGGCGGCGCGCCTTCAACCTCTGAAGAGGTGCTGGAAGAGCTGGCGCTGGACTACCCGCTGCCAAAAGTTATTCTGCAATACCGTGGCCTGGCGAAGCTGAAATCGACCTACACCGATAAGCTGCCGCTGATGATCAATCCGAAAACGGGCCGCGTGCATACCTCATATCATCAGGCTGTCGCGGCAACCGGGCGACTTTCGTCGACCGATCCTAACCTGCAAAACATCCCGGTGCGTAATGAAGAGGGCCGCCGTATTCGTCAGGCGTTTATCGCGCCAGAAGATTATCTGATTGTCTCCGCGGACTACTCGCAAATTGAACTGCGCATTATGGCGCACCTGTCGCGTGACAAAGGCCTGCTGACGGCATTTGCCGAAGGGAAGGATATCCACCGGGCGACGGCTGCCGAAGTGTTTGGCCTGCCGCTGGACAGCGTGACAAACGAACAGCGTCGTAGCGCAAAAGCGATTAACTTCGGCCTTATTTACGGTATGAGCGCATTTGGCCTTTCACGCCAGCTCAATATTCCGCGTAAAGAGTCGCAGAAGTATATGGATCTCTACTTTGAGCGCTATCCGGGCGTGCTGGAATATATGGAACGTACCCGCGCGCAGGCGAAAGAGAAAGGCTACGTTGAAACGCTGGATGGCCGTCGTCTATACCTTCCGGACATCAAATCCAGCAACGCGGCGCGCCGCGCTGGCGCTGAACGCGCTGCTATCAATGCCCCGATGCAGGGCACTGCGGCAGACATCATCAAACGTGCAATGATTGCCGTTGATGCCTGGCTGGAAAAAGAGAAACCGCGCGTAAAAATGATCATGCAGGTACACGATGAGCTGGTATTTGAAGTTCATAAAGACGACCTGGAAAAGGTCTCTCAGAAGATCCATGAACTGATGGAAAGCAGCATGAAGCTGGACGTGCCGTTGCTGGTGGAAGTGGGTAGCGGCGAAAACTGGGATCAGGCTCACTAAGCGTTATCGGAATAACGCGCGTTTTATGTAAGTAAGCAACATAAGTACGCGCGTTTTGTGACGATCATTAGAATTCCCTATGTAAAGAATGAAAAAAAACTACAAAAAGTGCTTTTTCAGGCGACAAAAAAAGAGTAGAGTTAACGACGTAGGGTACAGAGGTAAGATGTTCTATCTTTCAGACCTTTTACTTCACGTAATCGGATTTGGCTGAATATTTTAGCCGCCCCAGTCAGTAATGACTGGGGCGTTTTTTATTGCGGCAAAGAAAACGTCAGGCAAAAAAAAGCGCGGTCATCGCCGCGCCCATCGTTACTCTGCTTCCGCTTCTGTCGCCGGTTCGAGATCGTTGAACCAGCTGTCGAGTTTCTGACGCAGCTTGTCCACGCCCTGCTTTTTCAGCGAGGAGAACGGCTCAACCTGCACATCACCGTTGAACGCCAGCACCGCTTCGCGAACCATGTTCACCTGCGCTTTGCGCGCGCCGCTCGCCAACTTATCCGCTTTTGTCAGCAGCACCAGCACCGCAATATCGCTTGCCACTGCCCAGTCAATCATCTGCTGGTCGAGATCTTTCAGCGGATGGCGGATGTCCATCAGCACCACCAGCCCCTTCAGGCACATGCGTTTTTCGAGGTATTCACCCAGCGCACGCTGCCATTTGATCTTCATCTCTTCCGGCACCTGCGCGTAGCCATAACCCGGCAGGTCGACCAGGCGTTTGCCTTCAGCCACTTCAAACAGGTTAATCAGCTGGGTACGGCCTGGTGTTTTTGAGGTCCGCGCCAGGTTTTTCTGATTGGTCAGCGTATTCAGGGCGCTGGATTTTCCCGCATTGGAGCGGCCAGCAAATGCCACTTCAATCCCCGTGTCTGAGGGCAGGTGGCGAATATCGGGCGCACTGGTGACAAAATGCGTCTGTTGGTAGTTCCAGGTAGTCACGTGGTCGTCTCCAAAAATCGTAATCTGCGGGGATTATACCTGAATGCGGGCAAAAGGCTTTTCCCATCGTCATTGACGTGTGAGCGTAAACCCTGAGAAATGTGAGACATCCGCTCCTGAGGTTATAAGACATTTAAGAGAAATCGCAGGACTCAAAAATGCCAAACCATTAAAATTCAAAGAGTTGATAATGAGTAATATTCTGAAAATCCGGTTTTGTACCTTTTCGTTGCTTGTGCGTTTAGTGAAACAAGGTAAAGTGTGCGCCATGGCGAGGATGCCAACAGGATTACGACTTAAGGACAAGGGTCAGGAGCGCCAGGAGGCGAAGACTCAGGATTGTCAGGATGACCGGCGCCTTGGAGGCGTTTTAACAGGAAACGGAACCGTATCACGGACGGTAGCAGCCAAAGGATAAACAGGGTTTGTTGTAGGTAAACAGGGAATGTGTAACCCGTTAAGGGTTGTGAGTCAGGAAAAAAGGCGACAGATTGCTCTGTCGCCTTTTTTCTTTGCTTGCTTTCTGCTAGATTTCGCCGCAATTCTATACTGAAGAAAACGACTTAAAGATAAAACATCATGAAAAAACCGACCTCCGCAGCGGGCGCGAAACGCCCTGCAAAAGCACGCCGCAAAACGCGCGAAGAACTGAATCAGGAAGCGCGCGATCGCAAACGCGATAAAAAACATCGTGGCCATGCTGCGGGCAGCCGTGCTAACGGTGGCGGTGCCGCGGGCGCTTCTGCAAAAGGCAAACAGCAGAAAGATCCTCGTATCGGCAGTAAAACTCCCATTCCACTGGGCGTGACAGACACCCCGGTCACTAAGCAGCACAAACCAAAGAGCGAGAAACCTATGCTTTCACCGCAGGCTGAGCTGGATTTGCTGGAGAACGATGAGCGCCTGGATGCGCTTCTGGAACGTCTTGAAGAGGGTGAAACCCTGACCGCTGAAGAGCAGGCATGGGTGGATGCCAAACTGGATCGCATTGACGAACTGATGCAGAAGCTCGGTCTGTCGTACGACGATGAAGAAGACGAAGAGGAAGACGAAAAGCAGGAAGATATGATGCGTCTCCTGAAAGGTGGAAACTAACATTTGCACCCGGCAGGTACGCTTGCCCTGCTTATAACCCTTCCGTTTATATGTTATCTGGTGTGGTTATTCGTTAAACTACGGCGGTTGTCGCGGCGACAGAAGTGGCTGCGCACCCGAATGATGGCCCGCAACGGAGCCAGAACGGGCCGCCGTATACGAACGCGACACCAACGGAAGGAGTGAGCATGTCTGTACCATCTATCGACTGGGATTTGGCCCTGATCCAGAAATATAACTATTCCGGGCCGCGTTATACCTCATACCCCACCGCGCTGGAGTTCTCCGGGGCTTTCGGCGAGGCGGATTTTCAGCAGGCCGTTGCGCGCTATCCGGAACGCCCGCTGTCGCTCTACGTCCATATTCCGTTCTGCCACAAGCTCTGCTACTTCTGCGGCTGCAATAAAATCGTTACCCGCCAGCAGCATAAAGCCGATCGGTACCATCGATGCGCTCGAGCAGGAAATTGTGCACCGCGCACCGCTGTTTAAGGGACGCCAGGTGAGCCAGCTTCACTGGGGCGGCGGCACGCCAACCTACCTGAATAAAGCGCAAATAAGCCGCCTGATGGCGCTGCTGCGCGGCAACTTCACGTTTAACGACGACGCCGAAATCTCGATCGAGGTTGATCCGCGTGAAATAGAGCTGGATGTACTGGATCACTTACGTAAAGAAGGTTTTAACCGCCTGAGCATGGGCGTGCAGGACTTCAACAAAGAGGTGCAGCGCCTGGTAAACCGCGAGCAGGACGAAGCGTTTATCTTCGCCTTGCTTAACCATGCGCGTGAGATCGGCTTTACCTCGACCAACATTGATCTGATTTACGGCCTGCCGAAGCAGACGCCGGAGAGCTTCGCCTTTACGCTAAAACGCGTGGCTGAACTCAACCCGGACCGCCTGAGCGTCTTTAACTATGCGCACCTGCCGACGCTGTTCGCTGCTCAGCGCAAAATCAAAGATGCGGATCTGCCCTCCGCTCAGCAGAAGCTGGATATTCTGCAGGAAACCATCGCATCGCTGACCGAAGCGGGCTATCAGTTTATCGGCATGGATCACTTTGCCCGCCCGGATGACGAGCTGGCGATCGCCCAGCGTGAGGGCGTGCTCCACCGCAACTTCCAGGGCTATACCACCCAGGGCGACACCGATCTGCTCGGAATGGGCGTCTCCGCCATCAGCATGATCGGTGACTGCTATGCCCAGAACCAGAAAGAGCTGAAGCTTTACTACCAGCAGGTAGACGACACCGGCAATGCGCTGTGGCGCGGCATTGCGTTAACCCGCGATGACTGCATTCGCCGCGACGCGATCAAGGCGCTTATCTGCAACTTCCGTCTTGAGTTTAGCGACGTGGAGACGCAGTGGGATCTGACGTTCAGCGATTATTTTGCGGAAGACCTGAAGCTTCTGGCGCCGCTGGCGAAAGACGGGCTGGTGGATGTGTCGGAGAATGCGATTGAGGTCACGCCGAAAGGACGTTTATTGATTCGTAATATCTGCATGTGCTTCGACGCGTATCTGCGCCAGAAGGCGCGTATGCAGCAGTTCTCGCGGGTGATTTAAGGCGCAAAGCCGGGTAAGCGAAGCGCCACCCGGCTTTTCATCTGCAACGCGCTAGCTAAACAGCCCAACCAGCGCCGCGCACAATACCGCAGCTACGGCGGTTTGCGGCGTGTGGCTTTCAGCTGCTCCGCTCGACAGTAAAGACACTAGTGATTCCAGCATGATGGTCCCCCCCAAATTTCCGGGCACGATCATACAAAACTCATCGGAACAGTAAAGCGCAAAATAACGACAGTTTGCGCTCAATTAATCATCTTTACACAGCGGTAACGATCACTCCATGCCCAGCTCTTTCAGCTTGCGGGTCAGGGTGTTTCGACCCCATCCCAGCAGGCGAGCCGCTTCCTGCTTGTGTCCCTGCGTATGGCGAAGCGCGGTGGTCAGCAGCGTGCGCTCCATTTCAGGCTGAGCCTCAGAAAGCAGGTTTTGATGACCGGAACGCAGCGCGCGATCTGCCCACTGCGCCAGCAGCGTCGCCCAGCTGTCCGGCAGCGCGTGTCCGGTACTGCTTTCCGGCACGGTGGCTTCAAACAGCTCTGCCGGTAAATCCTGAATCAATACTTCCTGTCCGGCGGCCATCACCGTCAGCCAGCGGCAGGTATTTTCCAGCTGTCGCACGTTGCCCGGCCACGCCAGACGGGTGAGGGCAGCATCGGTTTCCGGGTGAAGCTGCTTGGCTTCTACGCCCAGCTCGCGGGCTGCCACCTGCAGGAAGTGGCGCGCCAGGCGCGGAATATCTTCCCGGCGCTCGCGCAGCGGCGGCAGATGAACGCGGATCACGTTCAGGCGATGGAAAAGATCCTCACGGAATTTCCCCTCCTGCACGCGCAGCTCCAGGTTCTGGTGCGTCGCGGCGATAATACGCACGTCCACCTTCACCGGCGCATAGCCGCCCACGCGATAAAACTGGCCATCCGCCAGCACGCGCAGCAGACGGGTCTGGACGTCCAGCGGCATATCGCCGATTTCATCGAGGAAAAGCGTGCCGCCGTCCGCCTGTTCAAAGCGCCCCTGACGAATGGTATTCGCCCCGGTAAACGCCCCTTTTTCGTGGCCGAACAGCTCAGATTCAATCAAATCCTTCGGGATCGCCGCCATGTTCAGGGCGATAAAAGGCGCTTTCGCCCGCGGGCTGTGGCGATGCAGGGCGTGAGCCACCAGCTCTTTACCGGTCCCGGATTCGCCATTAATCAATACGCTGATGGATGAACGCGACAGGCGGCCGATGATGCGAAACACGTCCTGCATGGCCGGCGCTTCACCGATGATGTCCGTCGTTGGCCCAAAGTCGGGGGCGTTGCGGGGCTGCTGTTGCTCCTGATAGTGGCTGATAGCGCGCTCAACCAGCGCAACGGCTTCGTCAATATCAAACGGTTTTGGCAGGTAATCAAACGCGCCCTGCTGGTACGCGCTGACGGCGGCATCCAGGTCGGAGTGGGCGGTCATTATGATGACCGGAAGCATCGGGTGGCGCTGTTTGATCTGCTTTAAGAGCGCCAGCCCGTCCATCCCCGGCATGCGAATATCCGAGAGCAGCACGTCCGGCGTTTTGGTGGTGAGCGCGTCGAGCACCTCGCTGCCGCTCTCAAACGTCGTGCAGCTTAATCCCGCTCCCGTGAGCGCGCGTTCAAGCACCCAACGGATGGAGCTATCGTCATCGACTACCCAGACTATCCCTCGTTGCATAAACGTCACCTTTATTTTTTAATCGGCAGGAAAACCGAGAACTCGGTATGTCCCGGCCAACTGGTAAATTCAATTTTGCCGGAGTGTTGGTCAATCAGGCTACGGGCAATGGATAAGCCCAGCCCGGTGCCGCCTTCGCGACCGCTGACCATCGGGTAAAAGAGCGTATCCTGCAGCTGCGGCGGAATACCCGGCCCGTTATCTTCCACGTCAATACGTGCCGCCAGGCGATAGCGAACGCCGTGCAGCGTCAGCTGGAACGCGGTGCGGGTACGCAGAATGATTTCGCCGCCCTCCGGGCCCAGCGCCTGCAACGCGTTACGCACGATGTTTAACAGCACCTGCTCAATCTGGTCCGGATCGTGCGCCAGCTCGGGGAGGCTTGGGTCGTAATCACGCACCAGCGTGACGTTGTCCGGCAGCTCCATCGAGACGAGTTTCACCACCCGCTCAGCGACCTTGTGAATGCTTTCCGATACGTGCATCCCCGGCTGCTGCGGCCCGAGCAGGCGATCAACCAGATTACGCAGACGGTCCGCCTGCTCAATAATGACGTTGGTATACTCCGCCAGCGCAGGGTCGGGCAGCGCTTTGGTCAGAAGTTGCGCCGCACCGCGTAAGCCGCCCAGCGGGTTTTTGATCTCATGGGCCAGCCCGCGCACCAGGTCGCGCGCCGCAATCTGCTGCGCATGCTGAAGCTGCTCCTGGCTGAGGCGACGCTGGTTATCCATCGGCGCCATTTCCAGCAGGATCAGGCCGTCCGGCAGACGCTGTGCAGTGAGGGACAAAATATGCGAGCGTCCGTCGATCACCAGCGTCACTTCGTTATCGGTAAAGCCCTGGCCCGCCTGCAAACTCTCGCGCATCAGGCCGATATTCAGCGAGAAATAGCTCAGCAGTTCCGGCAGCGGCGTGCCAAACAGCTTTCGTGAGCTTTGGGCGAGCAGCTGCTGCGCCGCCGGGTTGGCGTAATGCACCGCCAGCTCATCGTCGACCAGCAGGATGCTGTTAATCAAAGAATTGAGGATCTGCCCAGCATCGGGCAGCGTGCCAGTTGCCATTCAGCAGTCTCCTGGAGTTGTTGCACTATTTTAGTGCAGTATAGCGTTTTAGAGGTAAAAAGCGCGTGAGATCAGGTTGTTGGTGGAGAAAAAAGCCCATCCGAAGATGGGCTAAAGTTTCCACGGCAACTACCCCCCGACGCGAAAGCGTCGGGTAAAACAAATCAGTTAAACGCTGTAGTACAGCTCGAACTCAACCGGGTGCGGCGTCATGCGAACGCGGTCGTTTTCTTCGGTACGCAGCGCGATGTAAGCGTCGATAGCTTCATCGGTGAACACGCCGCCAGCGGTCAGGAACTCGCGGTCTGCGTCCAGCGCCTGGAGGGCTTCTTCCAGAGAGCCGGCAACCTGTGGGATCTCTTTCGCTTCTTCTGGCGGCAGGTCGTACAGGTTTTTATCCATCGCTTCGCCCGGGTGGATCTTGTTCTTGATACCGTCCAGGCCTGCCATCAGCAGCGCTGCGAAGCACAGGTATGGGTTAGCCGCCGGGTCAGGGAAGCGCACTTCGATACGACGCGCTTTCGGAGATGCCACCACCGGGATACGGATAGAAGCAGAACGGTTACGGGCAGAGTACGCCAGCATTACTGGTGCTTCGTAGCCAGGGACCAGACGCTTGTAGGAGTTCGTGGTTGGGTTCGCCAGGGCGTTGATCGCTTTAGCGTGTTTGATAACACCACCGATGTAGTGCAGCGCCTGCTCGGACAGACCCGCGTACTTGTCGCCAGAGAACAGGTTAGTACCGTTCTTGGACAGGGACATGTGGCAGTGCATGCCGGAACCGTTGTCGCCAAACATTGGTTTTGGCATGAAGGTCGCGGTTTTACCGAAACGGTGCGCAACGTTGTGCACAACGTATTTGTAGATCTGAATCTCGTCCGCTTTTTTGGTCATGGTGTTGAAGCGGGTGGCGATTTCGTTCTGGCCAGCCGTTGCCACTTCGTGGTGGTGCGCTTCAACAACCAGGCCCATCTCTTCCATGATCAGACACATGGTAGAACGGATGTCCTGTGAAGAATCAACCGGAGGAACCGGGAAGTAACCGCCTTTCACGCCTGGACGGTGACCTTTGTTACCACCTTCGTATTTGGTGGAAGAGTTCCATGCGCCTTCGATGTCGTCGATAGCCACGTGGGAACCGGAGATGGTCGCGCCGAAACGGATGTCGTCGAACAGGAAGAACTCTGGCTCTGGCCCGAACAGAACGGTGTCCGCGATGCCGGTAGAACGCAGGTACTCTTCAGCACGTTTTGCGATGGAGCGTGGATCGCGGTCGTAGCCCTGCAGCGTGCCTGGTTCCAGGATATCGCAGCGGATGATCAGCGTAGGCTCTTCGAAGAACGGGTCAATGAGCGCGGTGGTAGCGTCTGGCATCAGAACCATGTCGGATTCGTTAATGCCTTTCCAGCCACCAATGGAGGAGCCGTCAAACATTTTGCCTTCTTCAAAGAATTCGGCGTTCACCTGATGAGCAGGGATAGTGACGTGCTGTTCTTTACCTTTGGTATCGGTGAAGCGCAGATCAACAAACTTCACTTCATGTTCGTTCAGCATCGTCAAAACGTGTTCAGCGGACATACTTAACTCTCCAGATTGGTCATTGTCGTCGTGGTAACGAGGTCTTCAAATCGGCTGGGCTGCCATATTTTTACTGTATTTCTGTAAAGCGAAATCTGTGCCAACTTTTAAAACACCCCAAAAAGGCGTTATCATGCGCACCATAGTGCAGAAGGGCTGCACCACATTGGATTCTTTGCACCATTATAGTGCTTCGATGTGAACATTGAGCACCATATTGGTGCAATTTACGTTAAAGTGCCCTTTTACCGCTCCGTGAAAGCGATCACAAAGCATCTCTGCAATACTTGTTTGCGGGGGATGTTTGTGATCCTGTTTTGTAGTGCGATTAATCCGTGTACAATAACGCGCTATTTCTAAATGCCTGAGGCAAAGTTGTGATCGAAAAATTGCGTAATATCGCCATCATCGCGCACGTCGACCATGGTAAAACTACCCTGGTTGATAAGCTGCTGCAGCAGTCCGGTACGTTTGATGCTCGTGCCGAAACTCAAGAGCGTGTGATGGACTCCAACGATTTGGAGAAAGAGCGTGGGATTACCATCCTCGCCAAAAACACCGCTATCAAATGGAATGACTACCGTATCAACATCGTTGATACCCCAGGGCACGCCGACTTCGGTGGTGAAGTTGAGCGCGTGATGTCCATGGTGGATTCCGTGCTGCTGGTGGTTGACGCATTTGACGGCCCGATGCCGCAAACGCGCTTCGTGACCAAAAAAGCATTTGCCCACGGCCTGAAACCTATCGTTGTTATCAACAAGGTAGACCGTCCAGGCGCGCGTCCTGACTGGGTTGTAGACCAGGTATTCGACCTGTTCGTTAACCTCGACGCGACCGACGAACAGCTGGACTTCCCTATCGTTTACGCGTCTGCGCTTAACGGTATTGCCGGTCTGGATCACGAAGACATGGCTGAAGACATGACTCCGCTGTACCAGACGATTGTTGACCGTGTTCCTGCGCCAAACGTTGACCTGGAAGGCACGCTGCAAATGCAGATCTCCCAGCTTGACTACAACAACTACGTTGGCGTTATCGGCATCGGCCGTATCAAGCGCGGTAAAGTGAAGCCTAACCAGCAGGTCACTATCATCGATAGCGAAGGCAAAACCCGTAACGGTAAAGTCGGTAAAGTACTGACTCACCTGGGTCTTGAGCGTATCGAGAGCGACATCGCGGAAGCTGGCGACATCATCGCCATCACCGGTCTGGGTGAACTGAACATCTCCGACACCATCTGCGATCCGCAGAACGTTGAAGCGCTGCCAGCCCTGTCCGTTGATGAACCAACCGTATCCATGTTCTTCAACGTCAACACCTCTCCGTTCTGTGGTAAAGAAGGTAAGTTTGTTACCTCTCGTCAGATCCTTGACCGCCTGAACAAAGAGCTGGTGCACAACGTTGCGCTGCGCGTTGAAGAAACGGAAGACGCTGATGCCTTCCGCGTTTCCGGTCGTGGCGAACTGCACCTGTCAGTTCTGATCGAAAACATGCGTCGTGAAGGTTTCGAGATGGCGGTTTCCCGTCCGAAAGTTATCTTCCGCGAAATCGATGGCCGTAAACAAGAGCCATTCGAGAACGTGACGCTGGACGTTGAAGAGCAGCACCAGGGTTCTGTAATGCAGGCGCTGGGCGAGCGTAAAGGCGACCTGAAAAACATGAATCCAGATGGCAAAGGCCGCGTACGTCTCGACTACGTGATCCCAAGCCGTGGCCTGATCGGCTTCCGTTCTGAGTTCATGACCATGACGTCCGGTACCGGTCTGCTGTACTCCACCTTCAGCCACTACGACGACGTTCGTCCGGGCGAAGTGGGCCAGCGTAACAACGGCGTACTGATCTCCAACGGTCAGGGTAAAGCGGTTGCGTTTGCGCTGTTCGGTCTGCAGGATCGCGGTAAGCTGTTCCTGGGTCACGGTGCTGAAGTTTACGAAGGCCAGATCATCGGTATTCACAGCCGTTCTAACGACCTGACGGTAAACTGCCTGACCGGTAAGAAACTGACCAACATGCGTGCGTCCGGTACTGACGAAGCAACGGTTCTGGTTCCACCGATCAAGATGACCCTGGAGCAGGCTCTGGAATTCATCGATGACGACGAGCTGGTAGAAGTGACGCCTCAGTCAATTCGTATCCGTAAACGTCACCTGACCGAGAACGATCGTAAACGTGCTATGCGCGGTGCGAAAGAAGAGTAATTCGGTTATGCCGTAGGCCGGGGAAGCGCGTGCGCCACCCGGCAGGTTAAAAAGCCGCTGAGAGATCAGCGGCTTTTTTTATTAAAACGAATAGCGTAACCCCAGGCGAATCCGGTACTGCTCCCGGTTGTAATCATTCCATCTGTCCAGCCACTGAAGCTCGAGGTACGGCAGCCAGTTTCTGTCGATCCTGTAGCTGAACTTGTTGGTGATTTCCCAGTGATGATCTTTGCCATTTTTGCTGTGGTAATCATTTACCCGCTGGAAAAAGTGCGGCTCAAAGGTGTAGAAAAACGCCTCCGTCACTTTGAAATTCCAGTAGTTAGCAAATTCGTGCGTATCGTTCTTGTCCATCTGCCCGTTATAGCCCGGCGTGTCGTAGTTGTTATGGTTAAAGCGATAGCGGAACGTCAGGTTGAACCCGTCCGTAAATTTGTAGTTGGTATCTAAATAGACCGCACCGCCGGACCCTGCGCTGCTGTCGTTAATCAATCCGCCGGGCTGGAAGGTAAGTTTGTCGGTTGGTTTAAAGAGCGGATACCACCCCTCTATTTCGTTATAGCTGTGCTTTAGCTCATCCCATTTCCCCACGTTATAGGCGTTGGTGAACATCAGCCCCGCGCCCATATCGAAGTTATAGCCAGCGCGCAGGATGACTTCGTGCAGCTCAGAGGCCGTATTGTATGCTTCGCGGGTTTCGACATAAGCCCCGGCAAATACCGGGCAGGACACAGACGACACGATCAGTACAGTGATGATTCTTTTCATAATTTGTCCATGTATCAGGTACAGAAAGGCCTCCCTCCTGATTAACAGGAAGGAAATACTGGCCGGTTTTATTGTTATAAAGTGACTGCTGACGCTTTATTGTTGTTGGTTATCTCAGGGGTAAGTGCTGATTCTTTTTTCCGTTTTCCAATCTCCTCAATAATAAAGGCGAAGCGCGCTTCGTTGAGTTTATAAAACAGCCCCATGGTCACGGCGGCAACTATCGCCAGGCCGCACGGCCAGAGGAAAATCAGCTGACGCAGGCCCAGCAGCGTACCTGCGCTCTGTACCGCATGGGGAACGTAGCCAATCTGGGTCAGCATGATGCCGGGCAGGAAACCGGCGAGCGCCGCGGAGATTTTGCGCGAGAAGGTATAGCCGGTATAAACCGATCCCTCGGCGCGGATGCCGGTTTTCCACTCGCCGTAATCGACGGTATCCGGCACCAGCGCCCAGTTCAGGCTGTTAACAAACGCGGTGCCGAAAAAGGCCATGCAGGAAAACAGCACGAACAGCAGGGAGCTGGACCCCCAGAAGAAGTTCAGCACGTCGCCTACCGCCCACAGCGCCAGCCCGCCCAGATAGACCGGCTTTTTGCCAAAGCGCTTTACCGCGCCGGGTACCAGAAACACGCCAATCAGAATGCAGCCCATGCTGAAAAAGCCCATCCACGACAGCAGATGCAGATCGTTCAGCACGTATTGGGTGTAATAGACCTGGATCGCCAGCTTGATGTTAAACGCGGCGAGGGTGCACAGGTTGGCGATACACAGCACCAGCAGCGGCGGATTGCGGAATATCGCGCAAAACGACTTCAGAATACCCGGCTTATGGTGATCGGGCGCGATCTCCACGTAACGCTCTTTTACCCCGCTGTAGCACCACCACATGCAGAACAGGCCGCCGGTGACAAACACCAGCGCGGCCACCAGATAGCCGAGGGAGGGCTGGCTGACGAACAGCGCCTGAATGGGCATAAAGCCGACGGTGCAAAGCAGCAGCCCCACCGTTGCGCCGCCCTGACGCCACGCCGCAAGCTGCGCGCGCTCGTTCGGGTTTTTGGTGATGGCAGGGACCATTGCACCGTAGGCGCAGTTCATCAGGCTGTAGCAGAGGCCAAACATCATGAAGAGCACGGTGGCGAGGGCCGTTTTCACCGTCAGGCTAAAGTCATTGGCCATAAACTGCGCCGCGGCGACCAGCGCCACCGGGACGGAGGCGTACAGAATAAACGGCCGGAATTTTCCCCGCGCGCCGATATTACGCCGGGAGTCCAGCAGCACGCCGGTCAGCATGTCGGTGAACGCGGTAAAAAACTTCGCCACCAGGAAAATAATGCCGCCATAGAACGCGGGCATGCCCAGCTCGTCCGTGTAAAACTTCAGCAGATACAACGTGCCAATACAGAGCATCAGATTCGAGCCAAAATCGCCCATCCCGTAGGCGCACTTCTCTCGCAGGCTCAGTTTCAGGGTTAACGGATCAGTATTGTGTGTCATGGTCGATCCTCAGAGCGCCCGCAGGGCGCCCTATCACGTCATTTATGCCGTACGTTTGCGCAGTTCGATCTCTTCCACGATGCGCACATACATCTTCTCGTTGAGGTTGTAGAAGCAGCCCATCGCCACAATGGTGATGACCGCCAGCAGGCTCGGATAGATAAAAATCAGCTGCCGCAGCCCCTCAACCGTTCCGGCGGACTGCACCACGTTGGGCACATAGCCGATCTGCGTGAGCATGATCCCCGGGAAGAAGCCCGCCAGCGCCTGCGAGACCTTACGGAAGAAGGTAAAGCCGGTATAGACCGTCCCCTCGGAGCGCACGCCGGTGCGCCACTCGCCGTATTCTACGGTATCGGACACCAGCGCCCAGTTCAGGCTGTTCACGAACGCGGAGCCGAAGAACGCGAGGCAGGAGAACGCCACAAAGCTCACCGAGCCGCCGCCGAAGAAGTAGTTAAGCAGATCGCCCGCTACCCAAATCATCAGCCCGCTGATGTAGACCTTTTTCTTGCCGAAGCGCCGCACCGCGCCGGGCATCATAAAGACGCCGATAAAAATACAGCCCATGCTGAAGAAGCCCATGTACGACAGCAGGATCGGGTCGTTCAGCACGTACTGCGTGTAGTAAACCTGGATGGCGAGCTTGACGTTAAACGCGCCCAGCGTGCACAGGTTGGCGATGCACAGGATAAACAGCGGACGGTTACCGGCGATGGCGCGAAACGACTGCAGCAGGCCCGGTTTTTGCGCCGGATTAGCAGGCTGCGTCTCGACGTAACGCTCGGTCACGCCCTTGTAGCACCACCACATAAAAAACAGCCCGAACAGCGAGAAAAGCGTGGCGGCAAAGATATAGCCAAGCTGGTCGTTGCCCTCGATAAGGTTCATTACCGGGACAAAGCCCACGGTACAGAGCAGCAGGCCCAGCGTGGCACCGCCCTGACGCCAGGCGGCCAGCGAGGCGCGCTCGTCCGGGTTTTTGGTAATGGCGGGTACCATCGCGCCGTAAGAGCAGTTCATCATGCTGAAGAACAGGCCGTACAGCATGAACAGCACCGTTGCCATCACCGTTTTGCCGGTTATCTCAAACGGCGTGCCGACGAAGTTGGCAATCGCCAGTAAGGTCACCGGGAAGGCGGCATACAGCACGAACGGGCGAAATTTTCCTTTCGGGCCGATCCTGCGCCGGGAGTCGAGCATGATCCCGGTACCCATATCGGTGAAGGCGGTAAAGAATTTGGCAATCAGGAAGATGATCCCGCCGTAGGTGCCCGGCAGGCCCAGCACGTCGGTGTAAAATTTCAGCAGATACAGCGTGCCGATATCCAGCAGGATGTTAGAGCCGAGATCGCCCATCCCGTAGGCGAGTTTTTCTTTAAACGGCAGGCGCAGGGTTGCCGGATCGGAAGTATGTTGACTCATTATTGTTCTCCGTCTGCCCGCAGGCTTTTCTGCGGGCGAGCCTTATCAGATATGACGTAAGGTGCTAAACAGATCTGCCCATTCGCTTTGCTGGCGATAGAAGACCGGCGGTTTGCCGAGCGGGGCATCAACGGTCACGTCACCGCCCCGGCAGATTTCCCCCCGTCCACGCATTCACCCAGCTGTCCTGCGGCAGATAGAGCGTCCAGTCGCGGCGTCCCTCTTCATGAACCGGCGCCACCAGCAGATCGCGGCCAAACAGATACTGGTATTTCAGCGTGTAGGGCGCGCGCGTCGTCCTCGTAGTGCAGGAACAGCGGACGCATCACCGGCAGGCCGCTTTTCGCATTCTGCGCGACGGCGGCTTTGATATACGGCTTCAGGGTGGTGAATACGGTGGTCATGCGCGCAAAAGTGCGCGATGGTTTCAGCGTCGCCGTCGAACTGCCAGTTATCGCCGGGGCGGTTGCCCTCGTGGGTACGCATCATCGGCGTAAAGGCGCTGAAGTCGCACCAGCGCAGCAGCAGCTCCTTGCTGCGCTTCATCTCGAACAGGGTGGTATAGCCGCCGATGTCGCTGTGGTGCAGCCCGTGTCCGGTCATCGCCAGCGACAGCGCAGCAGGTACAACGGACGCCAGACCGTCGTCCAGGCTCCAGTCGACGTTCTGATCTCCCGCCCACATCATTACCGAGTGCTTCTGGCTGCCGGTGTAGCCCGCGCGCATGAAGAACAAAATCTCCCCAAGCTTGCCGGTCTCTTCCAGCGCCTCGTAGTTACATTTCGCCCACAGTGCGGGCCAGGCGTTGTGCATGATCTCCGCGCTGACGCCGTTGTGCAGGAAGGTATCGGTCGGCAGATATTCCCCGAAATCGGCCATCCAGCCGCCGCAGCCCAGTTCAATCAGGTTCTTTTTGATGACCTCTTTGTACCAGCCGTAGGCTTCCGGGTTGGTCAGGTCGATAACACCCGCGTAGAACTCGCCGAATTCGACGTGGTAGTCCTTGCCGTCAGCATCTTTGGTCAGATAGCCGCGTTTGGCCGCCTCTTCGCAGAGGTCTCTGTCGCTGGCGACGTACGGGTTGATATAGGAAAGGAACTGCACGCCTTCCTGCTTCCACTGCGCAATACGCTTATCGAGCTGCGGATACAGCTCGCTGTTCCACTTCCAGTTCCACATCACGCGTTTGCCGAAGGAGGTCATGCGAATGCCGGACCAGTCCTGCGCCCAGATGCCGTTTACCTTCACGCCGCCCTCGCGCATGGCGTCGAGCTTCTGCTGGCAGACCCCGGTGCCGCCCTGAATACCCAGCGTTACGCCGTCGTAAACCCAGTCCGGCAGCTCTGGCTGACGCCCCAGCAGACCGGTGAGTTTTTCCAGCAGATCGACGTACGTTTCCGCAC
>CATOUR010000770.1:0-23760 GCA_951848785.1 Callosobruchus maculatus | reverse complement strand
TAAGCCGGAGTAACGCATGAAAGTAATCATCGTAGAAGATGAATTTCTGGCTCAACAGGAGCTGAGCTGGCTGATTAAAACCCACAGCCAGATGGAGATTGTCGGCTGTTTTGACGACGGTCTGGACGTGCTGAAATTTCTGCAGCATAACCGGGTCGACGCCATTTTTCTCGATATCAATATTCCCTCGCTGGACGGCGTCCTGCTGGCGCAAAATATCAACCAGTTCGCCCACAAGCCGTTTATCGTGTTTGTCACTGCCTGGAAAGAGCATGCGGTGGAGGCCTTCGAGCTGGAGGCGTTTGACTACATTCTCAAGCCGTACCAGGAGTCGCGGATTATCAGCATGCTGCATAAGCTGGAGGCGGCATGGCAGCAGCAGGCGCAGCCCGCAGGCAACAGCCCGGCAGCGCGGGAAAACGACACCATTAATCTGGTGAAGGACGAGCGGATTATCGTCACGCCGATCGACGATATTTACTATGCCGAAGCGCATGAAAAAATGACGTTTGTTTATACGCGGCGTGAATCCTACGTGATGGCAATGAACATTACCGAATTCTGCAACAAACTGCCGGCCGCCCACTTCTTCCGCTGCCACCGTTCGTTCTGCGTGAACCTGAACAAGATCCGCGAAATCGAACCCTGGTTTAATAACACCTACATTTTGCGGCTTAAGGATCTGGATTTTCAGGTGCCGGTAAGCCGCAGCAGGGTAAAAGCGTTCCGCCAGCTCATGCACCTGTAGAATGTTCCCTCTCCCGCAGGAGAGGGAGACGGTTGTCAGAGGATCTGACCGAGCACCTGACGCAGATGCGCACCGGCGCCAAGCAGGCCAGGATTATCGTGGACAATCAGGTAAACGGGGATGTCCTGCACGTAGCTTTTAAAGCGTCCTTTGTCTTCGAAGCCGCCGCGGAAACCGGAGGCGGTAAAGAAGTCGAGGAAGCGCGGCACAATCCCGCCCGCAATATAGACGCCGCCAAAGGTGCCGAGATTCAGCGCCAGGTTGCCGCCGAAGCGTCCCATGATTACGCAGAACAGCGACAGCGCACGACGGCAGTCGATACAGCTGTCGGCCAGCGCGCGCTCGGTCACATCTTTCGGCCGCAGATTTTCCGGCAGACGGCCGTCTGATTTCACAATTGCGCGATACAGGTTCACCAGCCCCGGCCCGGACAGTACGCGCTCGGCCGACACGTGGCCAATCTCCGCGCGCAGCTCCTCAAGAATGATCCCCTCTTCTTCGCTGTTCGGCGCAAAATCCACGTGACCGCCCTCGCCCGGCAGGCTCACCCAGCGCTTGTCGACGTGGACCAGGTGCGCTACCCCGAGGCCCGTGCCAGCGCCATAAACGGCAATCGGCTTGCCTTCCACCGGTGTGGTGCCGCCGAACTGGATCAGATGCTCGGGCTTAAGCATCGGAATAGCCATGGAGACCGCGGTGAAGTCGTTAATAATTTCAAGGTGAGAGAAACCGAGGTTTTTCTGCATTTCGGCAATGGAGAATGCCCACGTGTGGTTGGTCATCGCCACCCAGTCGCCGGTGATCGGGCAGGCAATGGCGATACAGCCGTCTTCCACGTTAACGTGATGCTCTTCCAGATAGACGCGAACCACCGCTTCCAGGCTTGGGAAATCCAGCCCTGAATAGGTTTTCGCCTGGGAAATTTCACCGCTAGTCACATCACACAGGGCAAGGCGCGCGTTGGTGCCGCCCACATCACCTACCAAAGCATACTTTGTCATTCTTCTACTGCTCCGCTAAAGTCAGAATAAATCTTTGGGACACTGTAAATTCAAGGCGTGATAACAACAACGACCAGAAGGTGACTGCCCATGGATTATCGATCTTCGTCACATAATAACTTTACCGTTTCAGCACCTTTTGCACTATTGCCACAATGCTGATTGTGCAAAGTAACGTTAAGCCGTTTTGTACAAGGAAATCATCATGCTCCATCCGCGAGCCAGAACCATGCTGTTATTGGCTATCCCGGCGCTGATTATTGGCGTAGCGTCGAGCCTGGTGCTCATTGTCGTCATGAAAGTGGCGTCGGTGCTGCAAACGATATTATGGACAGCGCTTCCGGTAAAACTGGGCATCAGCATTGACTCGCCGGGATGGATCGTGATGATGCTAACCCTGACCGGGATAGCCGTGGGTCTGGTTATCCGCTACAGCCCGGGTCATGCTGGTCCCGATCCGGCACTGGAGCCGTTGATTGGCGAGCCGATTGCTCCCTCTGCGCTGCCGGGGCTCATTATCGCGCTGATTCTCGGCCTTGCGGGTGGCGTCAGCCTCGGCCCCGAACATCCCATTATGGCGGTTAACATCGCGCTGGCGGTTTTTCTGGGAGCGCGTCTCTTCCCGCGCGTCGGCGCGCTGGACTGGACGATCCTCGCCTCCGCCGGGACCATCGGAGCGCTGTTCGGCACCCCCGTCGCGGCTGCGCTCATCTTTTCTCAAACCCTCAGCAGTAACCAGGACGTGCCGCTGTGGGATAAACTTTTTGCGCCGCTGATGGCGGCGGCGGCGGGGGCACTTACCACCAGCCTGTTTTTCAATCCCCACTTTTCCCTCCCTATCCCCCACTACGGCCAGATGCAAATAGCCGATATTCTCAGCGGTGCCGTCGTCGTTGCGATAGCGATCGCGCTGGGAATGGTCGCGGTGTGGTGCCTTCCGCGCCTGCATCGGCTGATGCACAGGCTGAAGCATCCGGTGCTGATTCTGGGCACGGGTGGCTTTATTCTGGGCGCATTAGGCGCGATCGGCGGGCCGGTAACCCTGTTCAAGGGCCTGGACGAGATGCAGCAGCTGGCGTTCAGCCAGGTCTTCAGCGTTTCAGATTATCTGCTGTTTGTGCTGGTGAAGCTGGCGGCGCTGGTGGTGGCCGCGGCGTGCGGCTTCCGCGGGGGGCGTATCTTCCCGGCGGTATTTGTTGGCGTCGCGCTGGGGCTTATGCTGCATGAGCATGTTGACGCTGTTCCTGCGGCGATTACCGTCTCCTGCTCCATCCTGGGGCTGGTACTGGTGGTGACGCGCGATGCCTGGCTGAGCCTGTTTATGGCGGCCGTGGTCGTTCCGGATACCACGCTTCTGCCGCTACTCTGCATCGTGATGTTGCCCGCCTGGCTCCTGCTGGCGGGCAAACCGATAATGATGGGGTGGCGAAACGACGGGTAATCAGGCGTTATTACGCGCCTCCAGCGCTTTCGTAAGCGCGCTCAGCAGCGGTGGGATATCGGCTTTCGGCAGCATTACCTCTATCAGCGAAAGCCGCTCATGGTGCGCCACTTTATCCAGCACCTCCGCCAGCTCCTCCGCTTCGCTGACGCGCCAGCACTCGGCCTCGGGCGCCAGGCTCAGCGCCTGCGGGATCTGCGTCCAGTTCCAGAGGGCGATATCGTTATACCGCTGCTCTGGCCCGTGGATGGCCCTTTCAACCGTGTAGCCTTCGTTGTTCAGTACCAGAATAATCGGGCGCTGCTTGTCGCGTAACATGGACCCCAGCTCCTGAATGGTCAGCTGCGCGGCGCCGTCCCCCGTCAGGACGATTACGCGTCGGTCCGGGCACGCCGTTTGCGCGCCAAAGGCCGCTGCCAGCGTGTAGCCAATCGATCCCCAGAGCGGCTGGACGATAAAGTTTACGTCTGCCGGTAGCCGCAGATCGATAGCGCCAAAAGCGGACGTGCCCTGATCGGCCAGAATGATGTCGCCGGGGCGAATAAACGTCTGCAGCGTGCGCCAGAAGCTCTCCTGGGTGAGCGAACCTTCGACGGTCGGGAAGGAATAGCCGCTGGGATCCGATGGCGCTCGCATATCGCTAACGTGCGCTTTGCACAGCGCCGTGAGCGTTTCAATGGCCTGGCGCATCGGGATCCCCGTAAACCAGACGTCACCCACGCGAGCAGCATGGGGCTGAACCTCTATCGTCTGGGCGGAAGTCAGCTGGTGGGTAAACCCGGCAGTGAGCGTATCGGTAAAGCGCGTACCAATGCACAGCACCGTATCGGCCCCCTCAATCGCCATCTTGACCGAATCGGCACTGGCCGAGCCGCTATAGGTGCCGTAGAAACCGCTCTGTCGTTCGTCAAAGATCCCCTTGCCCATAAGCATGGTCGCGTGCGCCATCGGCACCTCGCTGACCCATTTCTGAAGGGCAGCCCGCAGCCCATGGCGGAGCACCAGGAAATCCGCCAGCAGCGCCGTGCGTTTACTCACGGACAGGCGTTTTTCGGCAGCTTCACGGAATGCCTGCAGGCAGGCAGCATCGGCCGGAGCGGGGTCCATCGTGAGAGCGCTTACAGGGGGCGTGGCGGCTTTTTTGGCAACATCGGCAGGCAGCATCAGGTAGCCCGGACGACGCTCCCTCAGCATGGTGGTGAGCACCCGGTCAATTTCATAGCAGGCGTTTTGTTCCGTCAGCACCGCCTGCGCAACCGTAATCGGCTCGCTCATGTGGTAGAAGTGGCGGAACTCACCATCGCCCAGCGTATGGTGGAGTAACTCACCGCGCTGCTGGGACGCCATGCCCGGTGCCCCCACAATATGGAGCACAGGAACGTGTTCAGCAAAACTGCCCGCCACCCCGTTCATGGCGCTTAATTCCCCTACGCCGAATGTCGTCAGGAGCGCGGCAAAGCCCTTGCAGCGGGCATAGCCGTCCGCGGCATAAGACGCGTTCAGCTCGTTGGCACAGCCCACCCAGCAGATGTCCGGGCTGTCTATCACATGGTCGAGAAACTGCAGGTTATAGTCGCCCGGCACGCCAAACAGATGATCGGCACCACAATCTGTAAGACGGTCCAGCAGGTAATCGGCGACGCAATATGGGGTACGCATATACAGGTGTCCTTCTGACGTTGACCTCCCTCTGAGTATTAAATAAGCGTGAAGCGTGTCCAGAATTGGCGACAAACAGGTTATGGAAAGAATGCTTTACGAAAAAAGCTCGGCTATTCTCATTTTCTTCAGGTTTGTGTAAACGCATACACTGACTTTTCTTATCTTCGCCAGAGGACATGACTATGGGCTATCAGCCTGACAAAAATCGTTACCAGACAATGCAGTACCGCCGCTGCGGGCAGAGCGGACTCAGGCTACCCGCCATCTCGCTGGGCCTCTGGCATAATTTTGGCGACGCGACGCTACTCGAAAACAGCCGTCAACTTTTACAGCGCGCCTTTGATTTGGGTATTACGCATTTTGACCTTGCCAATAACTACGGCCCGCCTCCCGGCTCAGCCGAACGTAACTTCGGGCGCATCCTGCAGGAGGATTTCCTGCCCTGGCGCGATGAGCTCATCATCTCCACCAAAGCGGGCTACACCATGTGGGATGGGCCCTACGGCGACTGGGGTTCGCGTAAATATCTGATCTCCAGCCTGGATCAGAGCCTCAAACGCATGGGACTCGAGTATGTGGATATTTTCTATCACCACCGTCCCGATCCGGAAACGCCGCTCGGTGAAACGATGAAAGCGCTTGACCATCTGGTGCGCCAGGGCAAAGCGCTGTACATCGGCCTGTCCAACTACCCGGCAGAGCTGGCGCGACAGGCAATTGAAATACTGGAGGATCTGGGCACGCCCTGTCTTATCCACCAGCCGAAGTACTCCATGTTCGAACGCGCTCCGGAAGCGGGTTTGCTCCAGGTGTTGCAGCAGAAAGGGGTGGGGTGTATTCCCTTCTCTCCCCTGGCGGGCGGACAGCTGACCGATCGCTATCTCCACGGCATACCCGCAGATTCCCGCGCAGCCAGCGGCAGTAAGTTTCTTAACCCAGAGCAGATCACCGAAGAGAAACGGGAAAAGGTTCAACAGCTTAACGCTCTGGCCGAAAGCCGCGGGCAGAAGCTGTCGCAGATGGCCCTGGCATGGATCCTGCGCCATGAAGCCGTTACCTCAGTGCTGATTGGTGCAAGTAAGACCGCACAAATCGATGATGCGGTCGGCATGCTGGAGAATTTGCATTTCTCTGCGGACGAGTTAATTGCGATCGACAACATACTCAGTAGCACAACATAAAATCATCTTTAGCAAAAAGTGCTCTCACCTGTGATTTCGGAGTTGAGGCGATGATAAGGGACTTTACCACCCCTTAATATTGCGTTAACAGGCCGGACAACGGCCCCGATCGTGAAGGAGAAAAGTATGTTCAGGTCACTGATTCTTGCAGCGGTATTACTGGCTTCAGCCCCGCTGGTCGCCACTGCGGGCGAAATCACCCTGTTGCCATCCGTAAAATTACAAATTGGCGATCGTGATGACTACGGCAGATACTGGGACGGTGGCTACTGGCGCGACCGTGACTACTGGCATCGTCATTATGAATGGCGTAAAAACCGCTGGTGGAAACACGACAACGGCTATCACCGCGGCTGGGATAAACGCAAAGCCTATGAACGCGGCTACCGTGAAGGCTGGCGCGACCGCGATGACCGCCACGGCGGCAGGGGTCACGGGAGAGGTCGCGGACACGGCCATCACCATTAATTCTGAAAGGAGCCTTGCGGCTCCTTTTTTTATAGCCCTGCGATTGTGCCGACCAGCAGCCACAGGTTTAGCGCCACGACCACCAGCACGATGGCCCATCCGGTGCGTTTCACCAGCGCCGTATTGACCAGCTCGCCCATCAGCGTTTTGTCACTGGTAAAGATCAGCAGCGGCACCAGCGCAAGCGCAATTCCGAAACTCAGCAATACCTGGCTCATCACCAGAATGCGGGTTGGATCCAGCCCCATCAGAATGACAATAAAAGAAGGCAGCATGGTTACCGAGCGACGCACCCACAGCGGAATATGGAAACGGACAAAACCCTGCATAACCACCTGGCCTGCCAGCGTGCCTACAACCGTTGAAGAGAGACCGGCGGCAACGAGGCTCAAGCCAAAAATTGTGGCAGCGGCATGGCTCAGCAACGGCTCCAGCGTCAGATAGGCCTGATCGAGATCGGCGACACCGGTATGTCCGTTAAAGTGGAAGGCGGCAGCGGCGGTCGCCATCATTGCCAGATTCACAAATCCGGCGATGGTCATCGCGATAGCCACGTCCCATTTCGACGCGGAGTAACGCTCCTTACTCGTCCCCCCATGCAGGTTCTGGGTCAGGGAAGAGTGGAGATAAATAACGTGGGGCATGATGGTTGCCCCCAGCACCCCGGCTGCCAGAAATACGGCTTCGGACGTAGGTAGCGAAGGGATTACCATTCCCTTCGTCAGCTGCGCCAGGTTCGGCTGAGAGAATACCAGCTCAACGATATAGGCGGCAGCGACAAACAGCAGCAGGCCGCCGATGACTTTCTCCAGAGGCTTCTGTCCCCGCCGCTGAAGCATCAGTATAAGGAACGTGGCGATACCCGTCAGCACAGCCCCCTGCAGCAGGGAGACGCCGAGGATGAGCTTGAACCCGATCGCCGCCCCGATAAACTCGGCGAGATCGGTGGCCATGGCGATAATTTCCGCCTGAACCCAGTAAAACCATACCGCCGGTCGCGGATAGTGGTCGCGGATTTGCTCCGCCAGGTTTTTTCCGGTGGCAATGCCGAGTTTGGCCGAGAGCATCTGAATCAGCATTGCCATCAGATTAGCCCACACCACCACCCACAGCAGCTTATAGCCGAAACTGGCTCCGGCCTGAATATTGGTCGCAAAATTACCCGGATCGATGTAGCCAATAGCGGCAATGAATGCAGGTCCCATTAATGCGAACCGCAACTTGCGTGCCGCCCTGCCGCTGCTACGCTCTACGCGACTGTTAGTCATTTCTGCCTCTGGAAATATAGCCTTTGCTATGTTTTATGCTATCAAAATGAGAATGATTATCAAGATCATTTAAAGTGGTTAACATGATTTCTCTGATAGCCGGGAACGATAGACAGGCAGGTGGAGCGATATCACAGAATGTGAAAATGCACGAACATTTGTGAAGCGTAGCACACAAACTTAACTTTTCACTCATTTACCTAACATAACAAAAATGTATTGTTGATCACTATTTTTGAGACTCGTCACAGGATGTAACTATAGTGTGGCCTTGATCTCGTTTTCTTTGTGCTTGTTACATAGAATGTGCACGGAAATTAAACCTGCCTCATATTTGGAGCAAATATGGACCGCGTCCTTCATTTTGTCCTGGCACTCGTTGTCGTTACTGCACTTGCATTGCTGGTCAGCACAGACCGCAAAAAAATTCGTATTCGCTATGTTGTCCAGCTGCTGGTCATTGAAGTTTTACTTGCGTGGTTCTTCCTGAACTCCAACGTAGGCCTCGGCTTCGTGAAAGGCTTCTCCGAAATGTTCGAAAAACTGCTCGGATTTGCCAACGAAGGGACAAACTTCGTCTTTGGCAGCATGAACGATCAGGGTCTGGCCTTCTTCTTCCTGAAGGTTCTCTGCCCTATCGTCTTCATCTCCGCCCTGATCGGGATCCTGCAGCACATCCGCGTTCTGCCCGTGGTTATCCGTGCGATTGGTTTCCTGTTGTCCAAAGTCAACGGCATGGGCAAGCTGGAATCGTTCAACGCCGTCAGCTCGCTGATCCTGGGCCAGTCTGAAAACTTTATCGCGTATAAAGATATCCTCGGCAAGATGTCCCGCAACCGCATGTACACCATGGCGGCGACCGCAATGTCTACCGTTTCCATGTCTATCGTGGGCGCGTATATGACCATGCTGGAGCCAAAATACGTGGTTGCGGCGCTGGTTCTGAACATGTTCAGCACCTTTATCGTTCTGTCGATCATCAACCCATACCGCGTGGACGCCAGCGAAGAGAACATCCAGATGTCCAACCTGCATGAAGGACAGAGCTTCTTCGAAATGCTGGGTGAATACATTCTGGCTGGTTTCAAGGTCGCGATTATCGTTGCCGCGATGCTGATTGGTTTCATCGCGCTGATTGCAGCGCTGAACGCCCTGTTTGCGGCCGTTCTGGGGATCTCCTTCCAGGGTATCCTGGGCTACATCTTCTATCCGGTCGCCTGGGTAATGGGTGTGCCGGCGCACGAGGCGCTGCAGGTGGGAAGTATCATGGCAACCAAGCTGGTTTCCAATGAATTCGTGGCGATGATGGATCTCCAGAAGATTGCCAGCACGCTGTCTCCACGTGCGGAAGGCATTCTGTCCGTGTTCCTGGTCTCCTTCGCGAACTTCTCTTCTATCGGTATCATCGCTGGCGCGATTAAAGGCCTGAACGAAGAGCAAGGTAACGTGGTTTCTCGCTTCGGCCTGAAGCTGGTTTACGGTTCAACGCTGGTGAGCGTACTGTCTGCCTCTATTGCAGCTCTGGTTCTGTAATACTGACCGCTTAACGAAAACCGGGAGCTTTCGCTCCCGGTTTTTTTATGTCTCCAGCGCCGTGAGCGGCACAGGCTTGCCGATTAAGTACCCCTGCATGTAATCCACGCCAAGGCCCAGCAGCGCCTCACGCTGTTCGGGCGACTCTACATATTCAGCCACCACGCAAAGGGATTTTGTTTTTGCCAGATTGCAAATGGACTGCACGATCATCGCATCCATGCTGTCGGTACAGATATCTTTCACAAAGCAGCCATCAATCTTGATGATATCGGCCTCCAGCCGCTTCAGGCGCTCAAAATTGGCATATCCGGTACCGAAGTCATCAATGGCGATACGAAAGCCGTAATCCCGCAGCAGCTGGATATTCTTCATGCTGCTGCCCGAGTCGGAAAACGCCTGCTCCTCGGTAATCTCGATAACGATATCCTGCGGCGCGACGGCATAGCGTTCAAAAAGCGCGATAATCTCTGCTGCACTCTCATTTTGCATTAACGTCAGCGGCATCAGATTAACGGAAAAACGCGTTCCGGCCTCGCTGGACGGGTGATCGCGCAGCCAGACCAGCAGCTTTTCCACCACGTTGAGGTCGAACCGGTGGCTCAGGTTAAACTGCGCAATCAGCGGGATAAAACGGTCCGGGGTGACGATCTCGCCCTCACTTTCCAGGCGAGAAAGAATTTCGAAGTAGCCTTCCCCGCGCGCGTTCTGAATGGGCTGGGCGTACAGGTGAATCCCGCCGATATCCAGGGCGCGTTTGATACGGGCCAGCATCAGCACCCTGTCCGTTGTCTGTCCGGAGACATCGTCCAGACTGTTCGTTAACGCCAGTACATTATGCCCGGCACAAGACTGCTCGGAGAGCCAGCTCAGCTGTCCCAGCGTGTGGTGCAGGCTTTCACCATCCGGCACTTCTCCCCAGGATGCGCCAAACTCAATGTCCAGCTCCGTCTTGTTCCAGATAATCTTACGGCTGTTCAGATGGTCAACCATGTATTGCAGCCGCTCGGCGGTGCCCGGCCCCAGCAATACCAGAACCAGCTCGCTTCCAGGCAAATGGAAGAGCTTCTCGTCTTTTTGCAAAA
This sequence comes from Callosobruchus maculatus, assembly GCA_951848785.1. Taxonomy (NCBI): domain Eukaryota; kingdom Metazoa; phylum Arthropoda; class Insecta; order Coleoptera; family Chrysomelidae; genus Callosobruchus; species Callosobruchus maculatus. The sequence goes on along the minus strand of CATOUR010000770.1, from coordinate 13,373 downwards.
GCGGTTGCAGCGACGTGGCAATCATCTTTTTACAGTGCACGCGCATAAGAATGCCGTAGTAGCGGCTCAGGAACTCGAGGTTATCCAGGCGCAGACAACACACCCTGGCGTCTGGATGTGTTTGCAGGAACGCTTCCAGCGCGCGGACGTTGGGCAAACCGGTGAGCGGATCGGTAAGTGCCCTGTCCTGCCAGCCCTGCTTTAGCCACTCGCTTTTCTGGTAAATCCGCGACATAAAAAGCAGGCAGATGGCGAATGAGATCAGAACGGACAGGATAAAGGAGAGCGAGTGACCCGACTCAACGCCGTTGAGGAAATTATAATTATAGGTCAATAGCATGAGCGCCGACGCTGCCCACAGCAGCGAGATGGGAGCATAGCTCAGGCGACCAATACCAAGCGTGAAAAGAATGAAAACTAAAGGCATCAAATAGCCTGCAATAATCTGCGATTCAAAAGGCGCGCACAAAATAGCAATGAGAGAGACTAAAAGCATTAGCCACACTACTGTAAATACGGCTTTTCTGTCTGCGAAGAGAGGCTTAACGCTGCGTCGCCAGAACGTGCGGGCATAACGGGGATTAATAATCATTCTTAATGGATAATAGAACATCATGGTAAAAATCAGCGCGGCGCAAATCAGGCTCTGAATATCGATAACATTATAAATTGCGGAGCCTTCGCCGAAATAAGAGGAGATTGTCACCGGAAAATCAAATAAATAGCCAGCCAGATACATTGATAATTTGATACCGACAGGTACCATAAAACCGAGCCAGAATATATGAATACCAACAGACTTATTTGGCATGCTGTACCGCCAGCGCTTGCCCAGCAGCAGGCGGATTACGCCGCATGCCGCAAAAACCGCGAACGTCTGGCAAAATAATAGCGCGGCAGATTGTAGCGGTGCTAAATCAAGGTTATATATGTTAGTAAAACTAAAACCAAACAGCAGCGGAATGACTGCCCGTCGCCCGAATAACAGCACGATGGCGAGCATGGCGCTCAGCGGCAACCATGCTAAATAAACATCATTTTCGTTTACAATGGCGCGCGGAGAAACATAACGGGAAAGGGGTATCACAAACAGGCATAGCGCCAGGGCAATGATAAATATCTTTACATTATTGTATATTTTTCTATTCATTAATTAATAAAATCTATTTTACCATCGTCTTATTGACCGCATGGATAATAGGTTTATTAATTGCACGAATCAAGTTCAAGTCTAATTATGGACATGTTTATTGATTTGGATTGAGGTGAGGTATAGAAAACGACGTAACTGGCAACAAAACCAGTAAAAATATTTTACAACATATAAAAAAACCCCCGTCTTACGACGAGGGTTTAAATTTTGGTGGAGCTAAGCGGGATCGAACCGCTGACCTCTTGCATGCCATGCAAGCGCTCTCCCAGCTGAGCTATAGCCCCACATGTTACTTTACCGACCTCACTCTGTTGGGTTCAGAGTTTGGTGGAGCTAAGCGGGATCGAACCGCTGACCTCCTGCATGCCATGCAGGCGCTCTCCCAGCTGAGCTATAGCCCCATAGTAAAGCTGTCATGTTGACGGGCGGCATAATATGAATTCCGCCGCAGAGTGTCAACGGCAAATTCAGTCTCTGCCTTTCAATCGCCGAAAAATCATGCAAATAAACCACTTTGCGAGCCTGCTCGCAGTCAGGAGTTAAGCCTGTCACGTTTTCACGTAAAACGGTGCTATAAAATGAACCACTAAATTAACCCCACAGATATTCAGGAAATTGCATGATCAAGGAACGAATGACGCCAGAAGAGTTAGCCTTGCTGACTGGCTATAGCCGACAGACCATCAATAAATGGGTACGTAAAGAGGGTTGGATTACTTCGCCAAAGCCAGGCGTTCAGGGCGGCAAGGCGCGTCTGGTACACGTCAATGATAAGGTGCGCGACTTTATTCGCAGCGCGCGCCGGGCAACAGAGACGCCGGACATGCCGGAAAATGCTTACCACGACGGTTCGCTTCATGCCCTGCTTCTGACGCTGGCGAATGAAATGACGCCGGATGAGCAAAAGCAGTTAACCTCTCTGTTACTGCGGGAAGGGATTACCGGATTATTGCAACGTTTAGGGATTCGCGAACAGAGCTGATATGAAAAGATTACGCAGCAAAATGACCACGGAAGAGTTGGCGGACAGTCTGGGCGTAGCCCGACAAACCGTTAATCGCTGGATACGACAAAAAGGCTGGAAAACAGAGGGGATTAACGGTGTAAAGGGTGGAAGAGCAAGGGTGGTCTGTATTGATGCTCACGTAAAAGAGCATATCATCAGCCTTCCTGCCATTCGTAACCGTCGCGCCGTATACCAGCTGGCGGAAAGTCCTTCCCCGTATGGCGTGGCGACCTCAGCGAGCCTGCTTCCGCAAATCATCGACTCGCTGGAAAACATGACGACTGCCGAACAGGAACGTTTACGCACGTTGCTCGCCCGCGAAGGCTTGCAGGGTTTTCTTACACGTCTCGGTATTGCTGAATAGCAGACATAAAAAACGGCAGGTCACCCTGCCGTTTATCGTACCACGCCAGTATTACTGCTGCCTTTCACGCTCGGCAATAAAACCCAGCGCCTTGTTGATACGCGCAATGCTGCGTGATTTACCGATCGCATGAACGGTCACGTCCAGCGCCGGAGACTGGCCTGCCCCCGTCACCGCAACGCGCAGCGGCATGCCAACTTTACCCATGCCGATTTCCAGCTCATCAGCGGTAGCCTGAATCGCGTGGTGAACATTTTCAGCAGTCCACTCGGTAATGGCTTCCAGTTTGTCGCGCACCACTTCCAGCGGCTGGCGCGCAACCGGACGCAGATGCTTCTTCGCCGCGTCGGCGTCGAACTCGTCAAACTCTTCATAGAAGTAGCGGCAGCTCTGGGCAATCTCTTTCAGCGTTTTACAACGCTCGCCGAGCAGTTTTACCAGATCCGCCAGCTCGGGGCCGGTACGGGTATCGATATTTGCCTGCTCAATATGCCACTGCAGGTACGTCGCCACATATTCTGGCTGCATGGTATTGATGTAGTGGTGGTTCAGCCACAGCAGCTTGTCAGTGTTGAACGCACTGGCTGATTTGCTCACCGAGTTCAGAGAGAACAGCTCGATCATCTCTTCGCGGCTGAAGATCTCCTGATCGCCGTGAGCCCAGCCCAGACGCACCAGATAGTTCAGCAGCGCTTCCGGCAGATAGCCGTCATCACGGTACTGCATCACGCTCACCGCACCATGACGCTTGGACAGTTTTTTACCGTCGTCACCGTTGATCATTGATACGTGCGCATACACCGGCACTGGCGCGTTAAGCGCTTTGAGAATGTTGATCTGACGAGGCGTGTTATTGATATGGTCTTCCCCACGGATCACATGGGTGATCTCCATATCCCAGTCGTCCACCACCACGCAGAAGTTATAGGTAGGAGAACCATCGGTACGACGGATAATCAGGTCGTCCAGTTCCTGGTTGCTGAATTCGATCGGGCCACGGATCTGGTCATCAAAAATAACGGAGCCGTCCTGCGGGTTAGCAAAACGCACCACGCACGGTTCGTCAGCGGCATGTTCGCTGTGGTCATGACGGCAGCGGCCGTCATAGCGTGGTTTTTCACCGTTTGCCATCTGCTCTTCGCGCAGCGCATCCAGACGCTCTTTGGAGCAGTAACACTTATAGGCGGTACCCGCGACCAGCATCTCGTCAATCACGGCGTTATAGCGGTCAAAACGTTTGGTCTGGAAGTAAGGGCCTTCATCCCACTGCAGATTCAGCCAGTTCATCCCATCCATAATGGCTTCAATTGCTTCCGGCGTTGAGCGCTCAAGATCGGTGTCTTCAATACGCAGCACAAACTCACCTTTGTTGTGACGTGCGAAAAGCCAGGAATAGAGAGCAGTACGTGCACCACCGACGTGCAGATAGCCTGTCGGGCTCGGCGCGAAGCGAGTTTTGATTTTCATGAAATGGCCTTACGTTATAAAGATGCCGGTAATCGGCAAATCCTGGGGAGAAAACAATGGGCAATATTCTATCACTGTGGGCCGATTCCTCAATGTCGATCACTTTATCCGGCCCGAGATTGCTGTTTTTGTTTAGAAATCATGCGCCGCAGTCGGTTTTGCGATCGTTTTGACTAATTTTACGACGAACGAATAAAAACTTTAGAAAATGCGTTGACTCATTTTCAACTCTCCCTATAATGCGACTCCACACAGCGGGGGTGATTAGCTCAGTTGGTAGAGCATCTCCTTTACACGGAGGGGGTCGGCGGTTCGAGCCCGTCATCACCCACCATCTACTTCGGTAGACTCGCAGTGTAGATAAGAATTGAGATTGGGCGATTAGCTCAGTTGGTAGAGCATCTCCTTTACACGGAGGGGGTCGGCGGTTCGAGCCCGTCATCGCCCACCATTCTCACCTTATCGCAGCAGTTCCGAAATGGGCGATTAGCTCAGTTGGTAGAGCATCTCCTTTACACGGAGGGGGTCGGCGGTTCGAGCCCGTCATCGCCCACCATTTCGGGTCGTTAGCTCAGTTGGTAGAGCAGTTGACTTTTAATCAATTGGTCGCAGGTTCGAATCCTGCACGACCCACCAATGTAAAAAAGCGCCCTAAAGGCGCTTTTTTGCTATCTGCAATATGGATGATTCGAACCTGCTGCAGGTTCGAGCCGAACGCAGTGAGGCACCGGAGTCGTTTACGACGACGGCCCGAAGGGCGAGCGAAGCGAGTCATCCTGCACGACCCACCAATGTAAAAAAGCGCCCTAAAGGCGCTTTTTTGCTATCTGCAATATGGATGATTCGAACCTGCTGCAGGTTCGAGCCGAACGCAGTGAGGCACCGGAGTCGTTTACGACGACGGCCCGAAGGGCGAGCGAAGCGAGTCATCCTGCACGACCCACCAGTGTAAAAAAGCGCCCTAAAGGCGCTTTTTTGCTATCTGCGATACAGCACCTTCTTCTGTAGTTTTTCTCTAGCTACCCGCCGCCGTGCCGATACCTCTTATTTATGGCAAGAGGAATAAAGATGACCACCATTCATGCATCAACGCCATCCGTTCAGAGCCAAAGCACCGGCAGCAGCGGAAATGTGAGCGGCAACGATATCTCCGCACAAATCATGCGGATCACGAAGCAGATCACAAAGCTGACTCAGCAGTTAAAAGAGCTTGCCGATAGCTCCGCCAGCGCAGAAGAAAAGAAAAAGCAGCAGGAGCTGATCCAGACGCAAATCAAAATGCTACAGGCGCAGCTGGCACAGTTGCAGCGCCAGCAGGCCGAAGAAGCGCAGAAAAAGCAGGAGCAAATGCTGGGTAAAGCCGAAGGGGTTAATCACCCTTCCGACGATCGTCAGATTGATGTCTATATCTGAAAATCAGAAACGCTAAACAGCGGGTCGCGCGTGCGGGCCTGGGTTAATTTCTGAGACTGTATGCGCACCACTTCCCAGATAGCCTGCGCCGCTCCCGAGAGCGAGCGATTTTTACGGCGTACCAGCATCAGCTGACGCTCGATAGCCGGCGTAAAACGCTTAACAACCAGGCGGCTTCCCTGCGGCAGGGGCAGCGCCAGCGCTGGCAATACGCTGATACCGATTCCCGCTTCTACCATGGGGAATAACGTTGCGGGGTGGCCGATCTCCTGAACGATAGTAGCCTGAACGCCTTGCGCCGCCAGGGCTGCGTCAATCAGCGGGCGACTTCCCGACGCGTAATCCTGCAAAACCAGATTCGCCCCCTGGAGCGACTGCCAGCCCACCTGCGGTAACAATGCCAGCGGATCGTCGTCGCGACACAGCAGCAGGAAGGGTTCAGACAGGACAACCTCCGAAACCAGATCGCTCACCGGGCCGGGGTCAATAACGATGCCAAAATCCACCTCGCCCTGGCGGATGCTCTCCAGCACCCACTGCTGCGGCCTGTCGTGCAAAACAAAATCGATATCCGGGTAGCGCAGGTTGCCTTCAGCGATGCACTGGGGGATAAGGTGCGCGGAGATCGTCTGGCTCGCCGCCACTCTCACGGTGCCGGAAAGCTGTTGCCCGAGCCGGCCCACATCCCTCAGCGTGCTGTTCAGTTCGTCCAGCAGCCTCTCCAGACGCGCGGCCAGCTGCTGTCCTGCTTCGGTGAGCACCACTTCCCGCGTCGTGCGGTCAAGGAGCTTTACGCCGGTCTGGGTTTCCAGCTCCTTAACGCTATGGCTGACCGCCGACTGGCTGAGGCCGATCATCTCCCCTGCCCGGCTAAAGCTGCGGGCCTGCGCGACGGTAACAAAAACGCGAAGCTGACGTAGTGAATAATTCATCTAATTAATTCATGAATGAATGCAATAAATCAATTTTATTTCTCAAAGGGAAGAAAGCACAATAGCGATATCTGATTTCAGGAGTGATTATGAAACTTTTTCGTATCCTTGATCCGTTTACGCTGACCCTAATTGCCGTCGTCCTGCTGGCCTCCTTCTTCCCGGCGCGCGGAAGTTTCGTTCCAGTTATTGAAGGGCTGACCACGGCCGCCATCGCGCTGCTGTTCTTTATGCACGGCGCCAAGCTCTCCCGGGAAGCGATTATTGCAGGCGGCAGCCACTGGCGGCTGCATCTCTGGGTAATGTGCAGCACCTTTATCCTCTTCCCGGTTCTGGGGGTGTTGTTTGCCTGGTGGGCACCGGTGAACGTCGATCCGGCGCTTTATACCGGTTTCCTCTATCTGTGTATTTTGCCGGCCACCGTACAGTCCGCCATCGCTTTTACCTCACTGGCGGGCGGCAACGTCGCGGCGGCGGTCTGCTCCGCTTCCGCTTCCAGCCTGCTGGGGATCTTTGTTTCCCCGCTGCTGGTTGGGCTGCTGATGAATATGCACGGCGCGGAAGGTAACCTGGAGCAGGTGGGTAAAATTTGCCTGCAGCTGCTGCTGCCGTTTGTGCTTGGGCACCTGTCCCGCCCCTGGATCGGCGCGTTCGTGGCTAAACGCAAAAAATGGATCGCGAAAACGGATCAGAGCTCGATTTTGCTCGTGGTTTACACCGCCTTTAGCGAAGCCGTTGTCAACGGCATCTGGCACAAGGTGGGGGCCGGTTCGCTGCTGTTTATTGTTGTGGTCAGTATCGTTCTGCTGGCGATCGTCATCGCGGTTAACGTCTTCGTGGCCCGCAAATGCGGCTTCAGTAAAGCTGATGAAATCACCATCGTGTTTTGCGGCTCGAAAAAGAGCCTGGCCAACGGGATCCCGATGGCCAATATTTTGTTCCCGACCTCGGTCATTGGGATGATGGTGCTGCCACTGATGATTTTCCACCAGATCCAGCTGATGGTCTGTGCGGTACTGGCGCGCCGTTACAAGGCGCAGACGGAAAAACTGGCGCAGGAAGAGACCCGCGCCGCAAAGGCTTAAGGACGCTTCAGGGGCTGAACCAGATGGGCCAGCCCCTCGGTTTTAACCAGTAACGTGACGGCCATCAGCTCGCCCAGACGCCCGGCGGGAAACTCGTCCTTACGGGCAAACCACAGCAGATACTCCTCCGGCAAATCAATGAGCCTGCGGCCCTTATATTTACCGAACGGCATCTCCGTATTGGCGATCTCAACGAGCTGCTCTTTTTCCACGTTATTCTCCTAACAGACGCATCATTTCCGCTTCGTCGATCACGTCAATGCCGAGCTCCTGCGCTTTGGCGAGCTTGGAGCCGGCCGCTTCCCCGGCAATCACCAGATCCGTTTTCTTCGACACGCTGCCCGCCACTTTTGCCCCCAGCGCCACCAGCCGCGCCTTCGCATCATCGCGCGAGAGCTGGCTCAGGCTACCGGTCAGGACCACCGTTTTACCCGCGAACGGGCTGTCGATCTCTTCTGCATTAACCACTACCGGCGCGGGCCAGTGAATGCCCTGCTCCAGCAATTTGCCGATCACCTCGCGGTTACTCTCTTCGGCGAAGAAGTTAAAGACGTGGGTTGCAACCACAATGCCCACATCCGGGACTTTCTGTAACGCTTCAATGCTGGCATTCTCCAGCGCGTCCAGCGTGCCGAAATAGGCCGCCAGCCCTGCCGCCGTCGCCTCCCCCACTTCACGAATGCCGAGCGCGTAAAGGAAACGGGCAAAGGTTGTATTTTTTGCCGCTTCCAGCGCATTGACCACGTTTTGGGCAGATTTTGGCCCCATCCGGTCAAGGCCGGTCAGCTTACCTGCCGTCAGCGTAAAGAGGTCTGCTGGCGTATGGACGTACTCTTTTTCAACGAGCTGATCGATAATCTTGTCACCCATTCCGTCGACGTCCATCGCCCGGCGGGAGACAAAGTGCTTGAGCGACTCCTTACGCTGTGCCCCGCAGATTAACCCGCCCGTACAGCGCGTTACCGCTTCACCCTCCACGCGCTCTACGTCCGAACCGCATACCGGGCAGTGGGCCGGAAACTCAATGGCGCGGGTATCGGCGGGACGCTCTGATTCCACAACGTTAACTACCTGCGGTATCACATCCCCCGCGCGGCGAATAACCACTTTGTCGCCAATGCGCAGGCCCAGACGCGCGATTTCATCGGCGTTGTGCAGCGTGGCGTTACTGACCAGCACGCCAGCCACCTGCACCGGCTCCAGACGCGCTACCGGCGTAATCGCTCCCGTACGGCCAACCTGGAACTCCACGTCGCGAACGACGGTCATCTGCTCCTGGGCCGGGAATTTAAAGGCCACCGCCCAGCGAGGCGCGCGAGCCACGTAGCCCAGCTGCTCCTGCAATGCCAGGGAGTTAACCTTGATCACCACGCCGTCAATATCAAACCCGAGAGCAGGACGATCTTCTTCTACCTTGTGATAGAACGCCAGCACCGCCTCAGGGGAGTCGCAAAGCTGCACGCGGTTGCTTACCGGCAAGCCCCACTCTTTGAACTGGAGTAAACGTCCCAGGTGGGTATCAGGCAGTTCTCCGCCTTCCAGGATCCCGACGCCGTAGCAGAAGAAAGTAAGCGGTCGCTTCGCGGTGATGCGCGGATCGAGCTGACGCAGAGAGCCTGCCGCCGCGTTACGCGGGTTCGCAAATACTTTTCCGCCGGTGCGGCGTGCTTCTTCGTTGATCTTCTCGAAGCCCGCCTGCGGAAGGAACACCTCCCCGCGTACTTCCAGCCGCGCGGGAATGTTATCGCCGCGCAGCTTCAGCGGGATTGCACGGATGGTGCGCACGTTGGTGGTGATATCTTCCCCGGTGGTGCCATCGCCGCGCGTCGCGGCACGCACCATTACGCCGTTTTCATAAAGAATACTGACGGCCAGACCGTCCAGCTTCAGCTCGCAGCACCAGCTCAGGTTGTCGACACTCTTCAGGCGATCCTGCACGCGCTTGTTGAAAGCCAGAAAACTCTCTTCATCAAACACGTTATCCAGCGACAGCATCGGCACCTCGTGGCGCACCTGGCTGAATGCGCCAAGCGGTTCCGCGCCGACGCGCTGCGTCGGGGAGTCGGGCGTAATCAGCTCCGGATGGCGGGCTTCCAGCTCGCGCAGCTCGCGCATCAGGCGGTCATATTCCGCATCCGGCACTTCCGGGGCGTCCATAACATGATACAGATATTCATGATGGCGAAGCGTGGTTCGCAGTTCAGTAAGTTGTTGTTCGATTGAGTCCATATCGCACCATCAATGAGAAAAACCCCCGACAGGCGGGGGTTGAGGAGGAGTTGAAGTAAACGCGACGATTACGCGTTAGCTTCCTTAACTTCGCGGATGCGGTCCTGATATTCGCGCAGCTTCTGCGGCGTCATCATTCGACGCTGGTCGTCGAGCACCACACCGCCCACTTCGTCGGCAATGTGCTGAGCGGACTGGAGCATCAGCTTAAAGTTTTGCAGTTCGTCACCGTAGGACGGCACCTGCATAAAGATGGTTACGCCCGGCGTGACGAAATCACCGGTCATTTCCGGGTCAAACGTTCCTGGATTCACCATATTGGCCAGGCTAAACAGTGCCGGACCGCTGCCGTCAGGACTCAAATGACGATGGAAAATATTCATATCGCCAAATTTGAAGCCCGCCTGTTGAATGCTGTTAAGCAGCACATCGCCGTTCAGGTGGGTGCCATGATGGGCGGCCACGTTCATGACGATCACCGCTTCTTTACGCTGCGGCTTTTCAACAACCGGTTCTGGCTCTGCGACCGGCTCAGGCTCTACGCGCGGAGCAGGTGCGGGCTGTGGCGCAGGCTGCACGGGTTCAGGCTGCGGCGGCTGCACCGGCTGCGGCTGCTGAACTGGCGGCGCAGGTTGTGGCACGGGTTGCGGCTGTACCGGCTGTGGCGCCACGGGCTGCTGCTGCACAGGCTGCGGCGGTGCCTGACGTACAGGCTCTTCCACCGGCTGCGGCGCTGGCTGGCGCGGCTGGGCTGAGGCGTACGGCGGTTGATACTGGTGCTGCGGAGCGCGGGGGGCTTCATGCTCCCCATGAGCCGCGCCGGGCGCACTATTGACCCGATGCACACGAACTTCACCCACGCCGTCATCGTCCAGCCCGTCGATGTCGTCTTCCACGTCATCGTCATCACGACTGGACTTCATGCGCTTCAGTGGACGATCGCGAAACATTGAGGAACGCTCTTTACGGCTGGTCCAGAAACCATGTACCAGTAAAGCGATTATGGCGATCGCGCCAACAATGATTAATATCAGACGCAAATCCTGCATCATTATATTCTCTGTTGTTCTAACACCTTGCCACCACGGCAAACATTTACTCACTAAGAGTATTTGCCGTTTACGTCAAGTGCAAGTGTGTGCAGAGCATTCACAGCATAAAGATGAACTAAATCGTGCTTTTTGCTGGTTTTTCGAACAGTTCCGAACTGGTCATTGTCCCGTAACTGGATAATATAGGCGGGCAATTCCACTGGTTGTGTAAAAAGGAGTACAGCCTGGTATGGTTTCAACATCTTCTTCTGCCCCACGCAGCGGGGTCTGGTATTTTTCTCAGGGCTGGAAACTGGTCTCCCTGCCGGGCATTCGGCGCTTCGTGATCTTGCCGTTGCTGATCAACATTATTCTGATGGGCGGCGCCTTCTGGTGGCTGTTCACCAGGCTGGAAAGCTGGATCCCGTCCCTTATGAGCTATGTGCCGGACTGGTTACAGTGGCTTAACTACCTGCTCTGGCCAATTGCGGTTATCTCCGTGCTGCTGGTCTTCGGCTACTTCTTCTCGACGATTGCGAACTGGATAGCCGCGCCGTTCAACGGCCTGCTGGCCGAACAGCTGGAAGCGCGCCTTACCGGTGCAACGCCACCCGACACGGGCGTACTGGGGATCATGAAAGACATCCCCCGCATTATGAAGCGCGAATGGCAAAAGTTTGCCTGGTACCTGCCGCGCGCGGTTGTGCTGCTTATCCTTTATTTTGTGCCCGGCATCGGCCAGACGGTCGCGCCCGTGCTGTGGTTCCTGTTCAGCGCCTGGATGCTTGCCATCCAGTACTGTGACTACCCGTTCGATAACCATAAGGTGCCGTTTAGGGAGATGCGCACGGCTCTGCGCACCCGGAAGGTCGCCAATATGCAGTTCGGCGCGCTCACCAGCCTGTTCACCATGATTCCTTTCCTCAACTTGTTCATCATGCCGGTTGCGGTATGCGGTGCGACGGCGATGTGAGTTGACTGCTATCGTGCAAAGCACGCGTTATGGAAATAATGCAAAAATGTGTAAACAAGGGGTAGCTTATGCTATCCCTTATTCCATACTGATCCCCATTATTTCCTTGCAGCATATAGATATGCGATTTCCTTACTTCCCCATACCTGCTCAACAGGTATGCTGGGTCGGTATCCCAATTTCATACAGTTAAGGACAGGCCATGAGTAAGATTTATGAAGACAACTCGCTGACTATCGGTCATACGCCCCTGGTTCGACTGAACCGTATCGGTAATGGACGCATTCTGGCGAAGGTCGAATCACGTAACCCGAGCTTCAGCGTTAAGTGCCGTATCGGTGCGAATATGATTTGGGATGCTGAAAAACGTGGCGTGCTAAAGCCGGGCGTTGAGCTGGTTGAACCAACCAGCGGCAATACCGGTATCGCGCTGGCCTATGTTGCGGCGGCGCGTGGCTATAAGCTGACGCTGACCATGCCTGAAACCATGAGCATTGAACGCCGTAAGCTGCTGAAGGCGCTGGGAGCAAATCTGGTCCTGACCGAAGGCGCGAAGGGCATGAAGGGCGCGATTCAGAAAGCGGAAGAGATCGTCGCCAGCGATCCGGCAAAATATCTGCTGCTTCAGCAGTTCAGCAACCCGGCTAACCCGGAAATCCACGAGAAAACCACGGGCCCGGAAATCTGGGAAGATACCGACGGCCAGGTCGATGTGTTTATCTCCGGCGTCGGCACCGGCGGCACGCTGACCGGCGTGTCTCGCTATATTAAAGGCACGAAGGGTAAAAAAGATCTGATTACCGTTGCCGTTGAGCCAACCGATTCTCCGGTTATAGCGCAGGCGCTGGCGGGTGAAGAGATCAAACCAGGCCCGCACAAAATTCAGGGTATCGGCGCGGGCTTTATTCCAGGCAACCTGGATCTTAAGCTGATTGATAAAGTCGTGGCCATTACCAATGAAGAAGCTATCTCTACGGCGCGTCGCCTGATGGACGAAGAGGGTATTCTGGCAGGCATCTCTTCCGGTGCGGCAGTTGCGGCAGCCCTTAAGCTGCTGGAAGATGAAACCTTTACCAACAAGAATATTGTGGTTATCCTACCGTCTTCGGGTGAGCGTTACTTGAGCACCGCACTGTTTGCCGATCTCTTCACAGAGAAAGAGCTGCAACAGTGATGCCAGTATGTTAAAAACGCGTAAAAAAGCACCTTTTCAGGTGCTTTTTTGTGGCCTGCTTCAAACTTTTACCCCTCCTGGCATTGCTTCACCCCGTTGGGTCTGGTATTTAAACCAGCAATTATTTTGATGCGCGAAATTATCAGTGAACGAAATAGCGCTGCTGAATCGATTTTATGATTTGGTTCAAGTCTTGCTTTCACTGCATAATGCTTAATGACGATTGAAACGTCAGCGCTAACTATACAGGCTAAAGTTAAGTCGCCAGGCTAGACTTTAGTTCCACAACACTAAACCTATAAGTTGGGGAAATACAATGTTCCAGCAAGAAGTTACCATTACCGCTCCGAACGGTCTGCACACCCGCCCTGCTGCTCAGTTTGTTAAAGAAGCGAAAGGCTTCACTTCTGAAATCACTGTGACTTCTAACGGCAAAAGCGCTAGCGCGAAAAGCCTGTTCAAACTGCAAACTCTGGGTCTGACTCAGGGTACCGTTGTGACCATCTCCGCAGAAGGTGAAGATGAGCAGAAAGCAGTTGAGCATCT
>CATOUR010000769.1:0-18644 GCA_951848785.1 Callosobruchus maculatus | reverse complement strand
GTTTTATCTCTATTGGTTCCAAGGTTCTTGAGCCCAGCATAGTCTGCCTGTGATAACCCAGGGTTTCACAGCGACACAAGATGTGTGCCGAGGATTCTTCCTCTTTACCACACCACGTGCACGTTGGATCGTTGACCACCCTCATCACGAACAAGTGACTCCTGAAGGTGTTGTGACCCGTTGATAGGCCTACTAGCAATCTCAAGTTACTCCTATCCACAGGGAGACAAAATCGACCTATTCTCTCTGCAGGCCCTGCTGATAGTTCCCGAGCTTGACGGAGATGACCAGAGATGTTGTTCCATCTCAGAGAGTGTTGATTCTGGATCCACTCTCCAGTTGTTTTCCTAATCAATCAATCAATCAATCCGCCATTTCGATACCCTTTACCCCAGCGTGACCAGGTACCCACATCAGTGATACCTTGTGTTTAGCTGAGATGTCGTCAAGAGCCCTCCTGCACTCCAGGACCAGTCCCTACGTTATTTTCCAAGCACTCAGTGCTTTGATGGCTGCCTGACTGTCAAGAGCAGATAGTAATCTGCCTCCTAGACCCGTCAATTTCCCGATTACGATTTACACAAGCAAGTATCGCATAGACCTCAGCCTGGTGTGCCCCCCAAGAGGGAGTGAAAGTCTTGTATGGGGTCCGTAGACTCCCGAGCCCGAGCCCTCTCTAGAGAGTGAACCGTCTGTGTACCAGACCTGTCCTCCTCCTTCGATGAGCTGTCTTTCTCATTTATCTCTAAGCATGTTTGTTTTTGGGTGACCAAGCCGACAGAATGACGAACTATGACATAAAAACAGAATTCTTTCAAACCGCCTTGACTGCAGAAAGCGCTTGACAGATATCGATGGTCACATCAACAGGACAACCATTTTAAACAACAATTATGACATGTGCTAGTAGCTTTCCAGCCAAATTTTTACTAGCACATCGGCAACTGGTATGAATCAAGCTTAAAGGATGTAACATATTCCAGTCTGTACCCTCTATATGTATTTTCATGTGATCTCTCATCTGTCGAACAACGCATTCCCCTTTTCTCAGCCAATTCCTAACCTATCCAATATCTCGTAATGGCAACGGTGGGAAACTCGGTCGATTGGATAAAGACATCGGACAGATAAGGCAGGAAGGGAAAATCTCCGCGCGAGGGTTATACTAGTATAGTACAGTCAAAAAGGTAGATACACCTTCAAAAGACACGATTTTTATTAGGCCTATTTCTTTAAAGATACATGGCATTCGCAATTTTTAATAAAAGACATAAAAACGAAAAACGTTCTTCCTTTTTTGGTTTTTTAACGGGCTGAAGAAAAGATACCTTAGGCGCAGCTGATAAAGGATTAACGGTGGTGGCCGGTAATGAAAACTGCGACTGGATTTGTAATTGGCCACCTCAAATTATTCAGGTCACGAGGTTTCGTTCCGATAGGAAGCTAAATGAAGGTTGCCAATTTTTTAGTTGAACGTGGAGGTCATCAGTTCCGAAAATTTCGAGATTCTTTAAACGAGACTGAATCTCTAAACTGCGGCTGGATTTGTATCTAGCGACCTCAAATTATCCAGGAAACGAGGTTTCGTCCCGATAGGAAGCCAAATGAAGGTTGCCAATTTTTTAGTTAAACGTGGAGGTCATCAGTTCCGAAAATTTCGAGATTCTTTAAACGAGACTGAACCTCTAAAGTGTGGCTGGGTTTGTATCTAGCGACTTCAAATTATCCAGGACACGAGGTTTCGTCCCGATAGGAAGCTAAATGAGGGTTCTCAATTTTTTGAGTTAAACGCGAAGGTCAGGAGATCCGAGATTTTCGAGATTCTTTGAACGAGACCGAATCTCAAAACTGGGACTGGATTTGTAATTATCACTCTCAAATTATTCAGGACACGAGGTTTCGTTCAGACAGAAAGCCAAATAGAGGTTTTCAGTTTTTTGTTACAAGTGAAGGTCAGGAGTTCCGATTTGTAGTAAGCGTCCTCAGATGAAGACCTTAGAAAAACTGCTAGACAGACATATTAGGGATAATGTTCTGGTTGACAGACCACTACATTTAGACCAGTATGCATACATAGCAGGAAAATCAACAGAAACAGCGCTACATCAGCTAGTACAGGCGGCTGAATATGCACTGGAAAACAAAGAGGTGCTACTCTGCACCTTCTTAGATATACAAGGAGCCTTTGACAATACGGCCCTAAACTCCATCTCCAGAGCCTCGAGGAGAATAGGCCTCGAAGACACTATATGCAGGTGGATTGACTGCATGCTAAAAGGGAGACTGGTATACACAACTATCATGGAAGAGACTATGATGGCTCGAGTCACGAGGGGATGCCCTCAAGGCGGCGTACTATCGCCATTACTCTGGAACCTCGTTGTTGACGAGCTAATCAGTCTTCTAGACAAGGATGGACACAGAACTCTAGGATATGCGGACGATCTGGTAATTCTAGAGCAAGGAAAATTCAACAGCACGGTTAGAGACAAAATGCAAAGGGCTCTAAATGCTGTCACAAGCTGGACCCATAAGGAGGGACTGAACGTCAGCCCCTCCAAAACGTCAATAATTGCCTTCACCAGAAGGAAAAACCCGTGCGGGGTTGCTAGTCCCCCATCGGGCGCCTCCTCAGGTGGCGGATAGGGGAATGCCTCCTAGATATAGGTGGTACTGGGGAAATGAAATACCCAGGGCGGACCAAAACTAGCACTGGCGTGGGGAAGCAGCAGCGTCAGAACTGAAGTGAGGCAAAGGAAAAATGATTTCCAGGATGGCTCACGCTCAGAAACTTGCAGGCGAAGTCAGTAAGACTCAATCGGCTACAAGGCTGCGATGAGGAAGGCAAGGGGAAACCACCTCATTATAATTCCCGAGTATAGTTAACAATGGCAGAAAACAATACAGAAACGGCCCTTAGTCCCCGGCAGCTCTTAAGTGAGCAGAGGGTGCGAAGAATCACCGGGAGGATCAAAGTTGGCACGTGGAACGTGCGAAGTATATATGAAAGCGGTAAAACACATAATGTCGTAGCTGAAATGAAAAGACTGAGGATTGGCATACTGGGTATCAGTGAAACTCACTGGCCTGGCACAGGACAATGTACAATAAAAGGTCATACACTGTACTACTCCGGCAATGACACCGCATAACACAGAAATGGAGTCGGCATATTTGTCGCTCCAAATATTATACCGATGGTTAAATCATTCATCCCCTTCTCTGATAGAATGCTGCTACTGCAAATAAAGGCATATCCACTGGACTTAAACATAATTCAAATATATGCTCCAACAGCTGACAAAGACGACGTAATTATCGAAGACTTCTACGAACAACTAGAAAAACTCCTTAGAATGACAAAGAAGAACGAGGTTACACTAATAATAGGTGACTTCAATGCAAAAGTTGGGAAAGGACGAATAGCTGACATCGCTGGTGACTTCGGACTAGGAATCAGGAATTATAGAGGAGACCGTCTGGTACGCTTCTGTCAGGAACAAGAGCTGATGATAAGCAACACGTTTTTCAAACTCCCGCCGCGTAGGCTGTATACGTGGAAATCCCCAGCTGACTCGGCAGAAAGAGTCGTGAGAAACCAAATCGATTTCATAATGATACCAAAAAGATTCAGAAACGCAATAAAATCTGCGAAAACCTATCCTGGGGCGGACGTCCATTCTGATCATAATCTACTGCTCTGTAAACTGGAAGTTAAACTGAGACGTCTTAAAACGGAGAAACCTAACAACATTAAAATAGACATTAGGAAGCTTTACAATCCTGACATTAAACAACAAGTGCAGGAATCCTTAAACGCAAGCATAACAAATGCAAACAAGTCCACAACAGATGAACTTTGCAAATGGAACAAAATGAAGGACGACATTGAAAAGACATGCCAAACGCTTCTGAGGCAAGACCGAAGAAAGAAAAAGGAATGGATGACAGATGAAATTCTTGATATGATGGAAAAAAGAAGAAATTACAAGAACAAAGATCAGACAAAATATCAAGAGACTCATAAAAGCATAAGAAGGAAAATAAGAGAAGCAAAGGAGAGCTGGCTAGCGGAGGAATGCAACGACATAGAGCAATGTGAGAGAAGATACGACTACCATAATATGCACAAAAAAGTTCGAAAACTTACAAATAAAAATAAATCTAACGGCCCACATTCAGGTCTCTTGGACGCGGATGGAAACCTAATATCTGAGAGCTCCGAACTTGTAAACATATGGAAGACTTACATAGAACAACTTTTTGAAGACGAACGTACAAATGAATACTCGCATAATGATGACGTATCGGGACCTCCAATTTTACGATCTGAGGTGGAGAAAGCCATACGGTCCCTAAAGAATGACAAGAAACCGGGTCCTGATAATATACAGGGTGAAATACTGAAATTAGTGTGCGAAAACAACCAATTTCTTGATACTCTTACCACTATCTTCAACAACATCTATGATAGAGGAGTGATCCCTGCGGAATGGCTACAGTCAACCTTCATCGCTATACCTAAGAAATCAAATGCGAAACACTGCAAACAACATCGCCTAATTAGTCTCATAAACCACATAACGAAGGCATTTACAAAGGTTATACAAAACCGAATATATACAAAATGTGAAATGAACATATCCGAGACTCAGTTTGGCTTTCGTAGTGCACTGGGTACAAGGGAAGCAATATTCAGCCTGCAGGTCCTTATTCAAAGATGCAGAGACATGAATAAAGACGTATACCTCTGCTTTATCGATTTCTCCAAAGCGTTTGACAATGTAAAACACGAAAAACTCATCGAAGTGCTCAAAAACACGGGCATCGATGGCAAAGATATTCGCATCATCGCTAATATGTATTGGAGCCAAACCGCAAAAATAAAAGTTGGTAATTCGCTTAGCAGCGAAATTGCTATCAGAAGAGGAGTGAGACGGGGTTGCATTTTGTCACCACTACTGTTCAATATATACTCTGAAGAAATCTTTAAAAGAGCACTAGACGAAACATCGGACGGCATCAAAATAAATGGAGAACCAATCAACAACATTAGATATGCGGATGACACAGTAGTGATAGCAAATGACAAGGAGGAACTGCAGAGAATCATGCAAAACATACATGCTGCTAGTAAAGAATATGGACTCTCCCTGAATACATCAAAGACCAAATGGATGATCATCAGCAAAAGTAAACATCCCCCAATGAGACTAACGATAAATGGTCAGGACATAGAGCAAGTCGAAACCTATACGTATCTTGGAACTATGGTTAACTCAAGATGGGACCAGGCATCAGAAATAAGATCACGAATAGAAAAGGCTCGAGCTAAGTTTAACAACATGAAGAAGCTATTTACCAGCAGGGATATTTCGTTGCAACTGAAACTAAGGATGGTCAGATGTTACGTCTTCTCTATTCTGTTCTACGGGGTCGAGGCTTGGACCACAACAGAGGCCATTCTGAAGAAACTGGAAGCATTTGAAATGTGGATATACAGACGCATCCTGAAAATACCCTGGACGGACCACATCACTAACGAGGAAGTCATACGCAGACTGGGAAAAGAAAAGGAGGTTATTTTCACGGTGAAGAAGCGAAAGCTCGAGTACTTCGGTCACATTCTAAGACACGATAGATATCGTCTGTTACAACTAATTGTCCAGGGCAAGGTGTATAGCAAGAGGGGACCAGGAAGGAGACGACATTCATGGATGCACAACCTACGCCAATGGTTTGGACTATCATCTGTCGACTTATTTAGGAACGCCGTAAATAAAATAAGAATAGCCGTGTTAATAGCCAACGTCCGTAATCGGATAGGGCAATAGAAGAAGAAGAAGAAGAAGGAAAAAAGTCGAGAGACTAGGACCTCTACAACTTCTGGGTAGCCAAATACAGCTGTCAGGGGAGGTTAAATACTTAGGAGTAGTACTAGACTCTAAGCTAACCTGGAACCCTCAGCTCAAAAGAGTCAAAAGAAGAGCCGAGATGGCATTAGTGCTATCGAGGCGCTCGCATAGTAAGACATGGGGTCTAAGTCCAGCCATGGTGCATTGGACATACACAATGGTGGTGAGACCCATGATTACATATGCGTCTTTGGTCTGGTGGCCAAAGATGAAACAGCGAGCTGCTATAGCAGAACTAAGCAAGGTGCAAAGACTTGCTTGTCTTTCCATAACAGGGGCAATGAAAAGCGCACCCACTGTAGTCTTAGAGACCATCCTGGACCTCCCTCCGTTGCAAATTGTAATAATGGGTGAGGCGAGAATGGGCTACTCTAGACTACAAACCCTACCAAGAGGAATTTATAAGGATCTTGGACACAACCAAATCGCAGAATATGTGGGGCACACCATAATGGATGCTAGAAAGGACCACATAACTCCGAAATACATCTTCAACAAGAAATTCGAAACTATAATAAGAGATCGAGAACTCTGTGAAGTAAACAACCTGCATCGGGAAATAGTCTGGTACACAGATGGATCAAAGACCGAGCAAGGCACAGGAGCGGGAATCTTTGGAAGAGGAACTAGACAGAGCATTCCGCTAGGAAAATACGCCTCGGTATTTCAGTCAGAGGTGTACGCCATCCTGCAATGTGCAAGGATCAATAATGAACGATCCTACAGAAACAAGAGGATCGCAATACTTACAGACAGTCAGGCTGCACTTAGGGCACTAGAAGCGCCCAAAGTTACATCTGCTCTAGTCTGGGAATGCTTACAGGAACTGGGAAGACTGGCAGAACACAACAAAGTAACTTTGGAGTGGGTGCCTGGACACTCAGGTATAAGGGGCAATGAAAGAGCGGACGAGCTAGCAAGACTAGGCTCGTCTGCCCTATACATTGGAGCAGAACCCGCCCTGGGGGTGCCTAAAAGCACAATCAGACACCAGGTGGGAGAATGGGTGAAACATCAGCACAAGGAGCAGTGGAACTTGTTGCCAGGATGTGTTCATGGAAAAACATTCATTAAAGCTCCATGCAAGAAGATAGCTGAAACACTGCTCTCCTTGAGTAGAAATCAGCTCCGAATAACGACGGGTCTCCTCACAGGACATTGTGGCCTGAAGGAACACCTGAATAAAATGGGACTCTACAATGGAGACCTCAACTGCAGATTGTGTGGAAGAGGAACCGAGTCAGCCCTACATGTGCTCTGTGAGTGCGAAGCGCTAGATCACAAGAGACAACAGCTCTTTGGGAAGACCAAGCTAGAACCAATGGAGTACGGCTCGGCACCAGGACCAGTAGGTAAACTGCATAAACTTATGCAGGGATCCAGATTGCTGGAGTGGATACTGTAAAAGAGAGGAGCAATAATACAATAGCCCTTAAGGCTTAAGTATTGACGGGGACAGCAATGTCGGACGGCTCCTGGAAAAAAAAAGCGTCCTCAAATGTCCAGGTCACTAGGTTTCGTCCAGATAAAAGGCCAAATAAAGGTATTCCATTTTTTTTTTAGTTCAACAAATGTCATCATCCTTAAAACCGGCTTTAGAAGTGCTAAAGGGATGCGAACCCTGCAATCTTCAAGAGAGTAAAAGCACGTAACAAAGTCGTAACACTTTTTTCTGATAGCTCTCATAAACGATAAGGTGTCTCCTACTCTGGAATCGTTAATAGGTATAAAATTTTATATATTTACAGCCACGCTGACATGATTTTCAAGAATTGAGGTTTTGAATCAATTTTTTTTTTGTCATAAATCGAGAGATCATATATAAGTTTTATAATAAAACTGTTTTTGTTTTCTTTTTTTTCGCAATAATTCAAAAGTTATATCAAAATGAAAATGGGTTTTTGAATCGAGTACCGAAAACACGCCGACGGCTCCCGAACCCGTGTGACGTAATGATGGCTGTTAAGATGCTCCTTTGACCAACGACATCCTACATCGATACTAGATTCTAGATTCCCAGCCAAACGTGAAAATACTTGCTAGTAACTAGTGTATATTTATTGCAGTATAGCCGATGAATGAAGTTTGCAGCTCAGTACGACCTCTACGATCGAAATAAATATCTTTTTGAATGTTTGAAATCAGATTACAGATTCCACTAAGTAAGTACCTAATCAAATATGTCTTATTGAAACTATCTGGTGCATGTTCGGCTGGCCTAGTGGTTAGAGTGTTGGCTAATGGATCCGTTGGTCTGGGTTCAAAGCTCAGCCTGTCCATTTTTTTTTATTTTTTTTTATCAAATAATCCATTCATGTGCTTTTTGCACTTGTTATGTACATTTTTTTATACGATCAACATAAATATGTTTTTGAAACAAATTCTATCAGACATATTACTTGCACTGCATAGTGCAAAAACTAAGTACAGGACGCGGTGGACAATTCAAAAAATCAGTTCAAATGGTGTTTGTCCGTCAATATCGACCGCCAATATTTTTTTTTAAATGTAATAGTTGGTTAATAAAACAAAATCCATTCATTTTTTAAGTTTTTAATATAAACATAAAGTAAGTCAAACTCGTAATCACAACAGTCTTCTGTTTATCACTTGGTATCTTTATTTATTTAACTCTGTGCAATGAAGCTTAATAATTAAATTTTCATAAAAATTTAACAAATAAAAATATAAAAATGCAATGCAAACAAACAAAACTTATTTTTGTATGAGTTTCAATGTTATAATTATCTTCTTGACCAAAACTTAAAATAATTATTTTATTATTTAATATTATTATTGATAATAAATACTTATACGATAAATAAACTATAAGTATAATTATTTTACATAAGAGCTAGCACTTCAAGTAAACAAAAATAAAACTATATTTTTTAGTCCCGAACATAGAAAAAAGTATAAAGTATCTAGGAATATATTTAGACTCACACTTACGTTGGGATGTACATATTAATAATTTATTAAAAAAATTGGATTCATTTCATATAAGATGAAATTACTAACAAATATTTTAACAGAAAAGCATCTACGTACAGTAAAGATAATTATAACATTGAAACTCATAGAAGAATAAGTTTTGTTTGTTTGCATTGCGTTTATATATTTTTGTTTGTTAAATTTTTATGAAAATTTAATTATTAAGCTTCGTTGCTCAAAGTTAAATAAATAAAAATACCAAGTGATAAACAGAAGACCGTTGTGATTACGAGTTTTATTTTATGTTTATATTAAAAACTTAAAAAATGAATGGATTTTGTTTTATTAACCAACTATTACATTTAAAAAAAATATTGGCGGTTGATATTGACGGACAAACACCATTTGAGCTGATTTTTGAATTGTCCACCGCGTCCTGTACTTAGTTTTTGCACTATGCAGTGCAAGTAATATGTCTGATAGAATTTGTTTCAAAAACATATTTATGTTGATCGTAGAAAAAAATGTACATAACAAGTGAAAAAGCACATGAATGAATTATTTGATAAAAAAAATAAAAAAAAATTGGACAGGCTGAGCTTTGAACCCAGACCAACGGATCCATTAGCCAATACTCTAACCACTAGGCCAGCCGAACATGCACCAGATAGTTTCAATAAGACATATTTGATTAGGTACTTACTTACTGGAATCTGTAATCTGATTTCAAACATTCAAAAAGATATTTATTTGGATCGTAGAGGTCATCCTGAGCTGCAAACTTCATTCATCGGCTATATTGCAACAAATATACACTAGTTACTAGCAAGTATTTTCACGTTTGGCTGGGAATCTAGTATCGATGTAGGATGTCGTTGGTCAAAGGAGCATCTTAACCGCCATCATTACGTCACACGGGTTCGGGAGCCGTCGGCGTGTTTTCGGTACTCGATTCAAAAACCCATTTTTATTTTGATATAACTTTTGAATTATTGCGAAAAAAAGAAAACAAGAACGGTTTTGTTATAAAACTTATATATGATCTTTCGATTTATCACAAAAAAAATATATTTTTTTCTTTATTCAAAACCTCAATTTCGATGTTTAAGTATAAAATATTAACGAATTTATCTCGAATATCCTACTCGCCTGCTGGGTGAAGTCACCGTAAGATGGCATGCAAAGCTATAGCTCACAGCGAGTAAGACTGGACTATCGCCAAGATAAGCAAAAACAGAAACTTTGAGCGAGGACGCGGATATAAAAGTTTGTCGCCCTCTTTCTTTTCATCCCCGGAGCCTGGACACTTGGGCAGTAAATCACCGTACAGCTCCTTTGGGTCGGTTCAGTTCGAGAAAACTTTACTGCAAACGTGTCAAAATATTCGTGAATAAATGTTTTTGGGTGACAACTCCACCTCACCTAACGCCATATGGCCTGAGATTATGGAGGTCCTTATCAAACTTATTCAGCACCTCCCGGTACCAGGTAACTAATTGTGTCAATCTGTCCTTTAGTCAGTCGATGCTGCATCCAGAGAGAAAAAAGTTTCATCACGTTCAAATGATCATGCAGAATCTAAAGAATTGCTGGTGCATTTAGGCATAAAGTAATATCTATCTATTGGTAGGGCACCCGCCTGTCTTCTTCAAGCCTTTTCATCACATCAGTAACGTTTTCCTCCGTAAATGACATTTGTAGCCTTCCCGGCCTCTCAGCATCCTCAAGGGTGAAATTGTTTCCTTAGAATCCTCTCGATCCACCTGAACAACTTTGTACGATATGGACAAGCATCACCTAGTGCACAAGTCATTCCTTCTAAGCACTGGACTATGTTTAGCAGCAACACACAGCTTTCTGCGATTCATAGTTGCATCATACTGCAAAGTCTTCCTAGTACATACCTCTATATATGTTCTCCTTTTAACGTCCTTTGTGCCCTCTATGCATAAGAATTCCTACAAGGGAGACGTTTCAAGTTTATCAGTACACTTAGAGCTTTCACACAGTCCTAAACCGGTTCATATGAGACCTGTATAGGGCTTCCTAAGACAGACGACTGTCTAACAGCTCTGCTCTAATAGATCTTGCCCATAGACAATACAGTGTGTCCTATAAAATAGTGTCAAGCGGAAGTCCAGAGATAGAGCACACCTAGAAGTATCTGATTCACCCCCATATATGCTATGCAATTGTTTGCAGTTTCCGAGTTATGAATGTTTTTCTGAATTTTATAGAATTCTCTATCTCTACAACTTAAAACTGTTCCAAAAGAAAAATTAAAAGACTTTTCCAAATTCTCTTTTTTGCTAATTAATCTCCAAGACTTTACTGTTTATACGTAAAATAATCGGCTTCGTAACTTTGATGAAAGTCATGGAAATTTTAGTGTAAACTGAAAATTTTACGATCTGGTAATTATGACTTAAATCTTCGACTCGCAATTCAAAATCCAAAGAGGTGAATTCATGATTTCTAAGCAAGTCTAAAAACTTCTTCAGACTCTTAGCTATCACAGTCATTGAAAAAAGTAGTACTTAATGGAGCTACTTTCGCTCCAATCGACCTTCAAAGACAAGCGGCGAAGATTTCTTGAAATTAGCGATGTGACTTTCAATTCAACAATAACTTACGTCAACGCGCTAATAGCAGAATGGTCGTCAGTACCGCAATAATAAACGTTAAAAACGGTCCATAAATTATACATTTGCTAAAAAAGATCCTATTTCTTGCAAAAAAACCACAAGGAGTGCATTATTCAAAACCTGTTTTTACCTGAGCGACAACAAAAAGAGCTAACGCTGACACAGTAAACGATGTTAGAAAGAGATAGCTATGATATTGTTGGGATGTCTTTTCAAAATCTGTCATTGCATAGGTTGCTTTCGTTGTTTTATCCAGTCGTCTGTCTGTCTTTGCGGCTTTAAAACGATACGCTCTTGTTTGGTGAATTATTTTGACAATTGGGCTTTCTTCACGGACTATTGAGTGCACCGAGATTCGAAATTTGGCTTTCCCCACGGACTCTGAGTGCTATCGGTTTGGATTGGTGTTGTTTCTGTTGTCTGACAGCTTGGCTATTCCTACGGACCTTGAGTGCACGACAACTGGATTTAACGATGCTTTTTTTCTGCAAGACACTATGCAACAAATGGATAGGTCGTGTTGGACCCACTGAATGGCCGCCACGGTCACCTGATTTAAATCCGATAGTTTTTTGTTTGGGGCTACTACAAATAACTAGTTTATGCTAAAGAGAAACATCAGCGAATTACGCAACAAATTAACACAGGCTGAAGAAACAAAAAAGACAACAAAGTTTGTTAATTTAAAAAACAATTTTTTCAGAAGATGTAGATTATGCATCGAACAAGAAGGTAGACATTTTGAAAACTTCTTGTGAAATTTAATAAACTTGGCGAATAAATGTGATAATTTCGTTTCATTCTACAATTTCCCACTTACAAAAAACAAGTCATACATGTAAAAAAATCTTAGCAAAGTGACACAGGAGATCACCTAACGATACTCTGAAAACACTTTTTTTATTGCGGCGCTGACAATCATTCTGCTATTAGCCCCCTAAAATTAGTTATTGTTTCATTTAAAATCCCATCGCTAATTTCAAGAAATCCCCGCCTCTTGTGGTTGAAGGTCGATTGGAGCCAAAGTAGCCCCATTAAGTACTCCTTTTTTTTAATGATTATGATAGCTGAGAGTCTGAAGAAGTTTTTAGACCTACACAGATGTCATGAAATCACCTCTTTGGATTTTTTATTGCGAGTCGAAAATTTAAGTCATAATTAACAGAACGTAAATTTTTCATCTTGCACTATAATTTTCATGACTTCCGACAGATTTGCTAAGCCGATTTCTTTACGTATGAACAGCAAACTCTTGAAGATTAATTAGCAAAAGAGAAAATTTAGAAAAGTCTTTTAGTTTCCTTTTTTGGACAGTTTTAAGTTGTCGAGGTAGAGAATTTTCTGAAATTCAGAAAAAAATTCATAACTCGAAAACTACAAACAAGTGCATAACATATATGCAGGTGATTCAGATACTTCTAGGTGTGCTCTATCTCTGTACTTCCGCTTGACACGATTTTTTGGGACACCCTGTATAGCACTAACATTTGCTTGTAAGCTTGTTGTTGTGTTACATAAGGCCGATTGTCCCATAGAAGATGAGTCACAGGTGTTTTAATCCAGGTTCCATAGTTAACTGTGAATTAAAGTGTATGATTACGTAATCCTTCGTGCCGGTAAACAATTATAACCATACCTTTCAGTGCAAAAAACAGACGCAGTCACAAATACATAAAAATCTAAAACCTGGACTGTGATAAGGAATGAAATCAACGCTATTAGTGGCAGTAGTCGTGGCCTAAATGCCAGCTTCTTACGTTTTGGGGCAACTATATTGGTTAATAGTTTCTATCATATTTGCAAAGTATTACAAAAATAATAATTTATATAACGGAGAAGTGCCAAAGTTTCATTTGGGGACGTCAACTCTTTCGTTGTGATATAACCATAATAAATGACTTTTATTAAAAAATACTCAATAATGATATGCTACAATGATGACGGAGTCTAGCTCGGCGACTACTCTACTTAACCACGACCTACTTCTGAGCAGCAGATTATCTATCTAAATCCATAGATTAATGTAACTCATTCTTAAACCCGGATTATTTGATAACACAGGATTGCAAAACAGAATTTTTTGCTCTTAGTTTAGCTCTAACCTCTTGGTGATCTCGAATTTAACAACCAGGCCTTAGAATCAACAAAAGTTTAGTTTTCGGTTCTATTCCCTTCATTACTGATTTACTGTTTGCCAGACATCTTTATTCCTCTATTCTAATATCCTAGCAACGGTATGGTTTTTCGCTATCACAGCTGGATTGTGCCGCGCACTGGAGCTCTGCGGAGCATTATCCTAGAACAACATATCTGTGTTATGATTAACTTACCGATAACAATCTCCAGGCGAGAGGGCTGTTTGCTCTCGAAATAAGCTGGCCTCTTCGGATTCGATAGGTGGAAGGCGCACACTGGAATGAAATTAGGAGCCTAGAGAACAGGGTATCGGTATCAATGTATACTACGAACGTTGTGGACTGAGATGCCCAGATTGGCCAAGTGTGCGTACTCTGCTGGAAACATGTGATTTATTTATTTATAATCGTGTCTGAACTACGACTTGTAACTAGAAATTATAAAATATCTAAAGATAAAAATAAATATTACGACAATATGTTGTGAATATGACTAAACTGTTCATATATCATTCCAGTGTCTGGCGCATTTCACAGCATTTTCATTGCACGTCCAAAGGTCTAGGATGATACATGGGGCTTGTAGACATTGACACGCTAGAAGGTGCTCCATTGTCTGGGATTCTCCACATTCACACATTTCCTCTTCCACGTATCCCCATTTCAGGAGGTTGTTCTTGGATCTCCCCATTTGGCACCGGAGTCGGTTGCGGGTTTTCCAGGTGCCCCAGTCTACGTCTGAGCCTGCAGGAAGTTTTTTCTTTTGTATTCCAGGTTGGGATGTTGATGACTGCTAGGCGCTGTTCCCATTTTGCCTCCTTGGTAGCAGTTTTAGAGGCTGTGAGGGGCTGAGTAGTTTGCATAAAGCCTCGCCTTGACTTCAGTCTGGCCGCTGCCAGTATATATTCGTACAGAGGATGTCTGGTGTCTTCACATTGTCTGCTTCTTTTGGCCATGGCTAGGGTTTCCCTATTCCGGCTAGCATGTAAAGCTGATCAAGGTTAGTGGGTTTTAGGCATCCGGTTATTAATCTACACGTGCCATTTAGGACAGGGTCCAGTCTATGGGTATGTGATGATCTCTCCCATACGGGGAATGCATGCTCGGCTGCGGTGTAGCACAGTGCAAGGGCCGAGGAGCGCAGGACGTCAGGGTCTGCCCTCCGTCGGGCACTAGTCAGCTTCCGGAGACTGAGTTCCATTCTATTTGCAGTTCCCTTCTCGCCTGTCGGTTATTGAGGTGGAATAGGCACGTCTGCGTTTTCGCTGGATTTGGGCGGAGCTGACTTGAACTGTAATAACCATTTAATCTTGATAGGGATTCTGTTATGTGCTCCTCTATCTCTGCGATGTTTTTTGACTGGCAGGTGATAGCTACGTCGTCGGCGTATATAAAGCTTCTTGTTGATGGACCGATTGGTTGGTCGTTGGTATAAACATTGAAAAGCATGGGTGCTAACACGCTACCTTGGGAAAGGCCATTCTTCTAGTTCCTCCAACGGCTTCTTGTTCCTTGGAACTCTACATAGAATCTTCTGTTAGATAGCATTGTTTTTATCACTTTCGTCAACTGGTAGTCTTCTGTCATTCTGGAAAAAATTTCCAGTAATATGTGATACTAGTATTAGACGAAATGAGTTTGAAAAGTAAGAATGAGACTTATTAAGCGTAAGAAAGCTGACAGCTTTATCCATAAATTTGGAAAAACGATATTTCGTGCAGCCTTTTTTATAGGCAGCGTCGACTATTGTGGTCATTGGCTGCCATTAGCACTATCTACAATATTGAGTTATGCTTTACAATTTCCAATAGAGTCCCAAGTTTGTTATGTACAGCAGAATGTTCTTAATCTTATCAGGGCTATTAAAAGAACTATGCACGTCGTGAGGTATTCCATATAGTTGACGCAGGGGATGAAGAGCTGGACACTCGCAGATTATGTGGAGAATGGTGAGACGGGTGTAGCAGAAACTACAAGCGTGAGCGTTTGTACCGAGCAAAAGATAGAAGTAGGTGAGAGCAGTGTTTTCGATACGCAATCGATGCAATCAAACTATCTGCGCGGGGAAGTATTATTGGGGGTTGTCCATGGGGTAACTGTCCTTTTCGAGTTTTTGAGAAATGTGTTCTCGGTATCCCACTGTAGTTGCCATAGATCACGGATGCGGATGCGATACCAAAATTCTGAGTTCATCTTTTTTGATATGAAATTATCGATAGCTGCTGTAGGACAATTGTCTGGTGGGCAGCGTGGTCAGTGGCTTCATTGCCATGTCTTCCCACGTGTCCGGGCACCCAAACGAAATCTACCTTCCTACCGGCGTCTGTCAAGGATTTCAACAAAGGTAGACATTTCTGGATAAGTGGATCGAGTGAGTTTCAATTTCTCAAAGTGCGTTATTGTATAATAAAGCTAATTTAATAAACCAGTAAAGAGAGATCTTAGAGAACAGGGTATTGGTATCAATGTATATTACGAGCATTGTGGACTGAGATGCTCAGATTGGCCAGGTTTGCGTACACTGCTGGAGACATGTGATACTAGTATTAGACGAAATGAGTTTGAAAAGTAAGAATGAGACTTATTAAGCGTAAGATAGCTGACAGCTTTATTCATAAATTTGGAAAAACGATATTTCGTCCAGCCTTTTTTATAGGCAGCGTCGACTATTGTGGTCACTAGCTGCCGGTATCACTATCTACAATATTGGGAGTTTTGCTTTACAATTTCCAATAGTGTCCCAAGTTTGTGATGTACAGCAGAATGTTCTTAATCTTATCAGGGCTATTAAAAGAACTATGCACTTCATGACGTATTTCATATAGTTGACGCAGGAGATGAAGATGTGGACACTGGCAGATTATGTGGATAATTGTGAGACGGGTATCGCAGAAACTACAATGGGTGGGTTGGTGCCGAGCAAAAGATAGAAGTAGATGAGAGCAGTTTTTTCGATATGCAATTGATGCAATCGAACCCTATCTGTGCGGGGAAGTATTATTCGGGTGTCCATGGGGTAACTGTCCTTTTTGAGTTTTTGAGAAATTGCCGATCACGGATCACGGATGCGGATGCGATACCAGAATTCTGAGTTCATCCTATTTGACATGGAGATTATCGATAGCTGCTGTAAGACAAGTTGTCTGACGGGCAGCGTTGTCAGCGGCTTCATTGCCATGTCTTCCCACGTGTCCGGGCACCCAAACGAAATCTACCTTCCTACCGGCGTCTGTCAAGGATTTAAACAAAGATAGACATTTCTGGATAAGTGGATCGAGTGAGTTTCGATTTCTCAAAGTGCGTTATTATATAATAAAGCTAATTTAATAAACCAGGAAAGAGAGATCTTAGGGAGCAGGGTATCGGTATCAATGTATATTACGAACATTGTGGGCTGAGATGCTCAGATTAGCCAGGTTTTCGTACACTGCTGGAAACATGTGATACTAGTATTAGACGAGGTGAGATAGAAAAGTTAAGAATGAGACTGTAATGTATAAGATAGGTGACTGCTTTATTTATAAATTTGGTAAAACGATATTCCGTCCAGATTTTTTATATTATTATATAATAAGGCTAATTTGTTAAACCAGAAAAGAGAGAGTTTAGAGAGCAGGGTATCAGAATCAATATGTATTATGAAGTTGTGTACTGAGATGCGCAGATTATCCAAGTTGCTGGAAATGTGTGATATAAGCATTAGACATGAGAGTGAAAAGTTATGAATAATATTATAAAGCATAAGATAGCTAAACGCTTTATTTGGAAATTTGGAAACACGATATTTTGTACAGCTCAATTTTATTATAAAAGAGTTAACCCCACTGAATCAAAATAGAGAGACTTTAACATAGTTTATATAAGAAGCGATCTAATAATAATAGATCCTTGTGATCGGAGCTAACTAATAGACTCATTAATACACGCCTACTGCCACTAAATTCCTATTTTTTGATAATTATTTTAATGATGTTAAAGTAATCACCAAAAATGTGAAATGGTGTAAACATTACTAAATGTAATTGATTTAGGGTTCGTACACATTGTAGTTTAACCTTATAGGTGCAGAATTTCTGATAACTTCTATTATGAAGGCCTCAGCTAGCATGTTGAAGGAAGCTTTAGGACAAAGACAGGTTTTAAGCTACGTGATAGGCAGAAAAAAGTAAAGAAGTTCAAATATCATAGCTGTATAAAGCACTTTCATTTTTTGTGCTCTAGAAGGCACATTATTTCATTTGGGCCAACTCTGTAAAGTAAAGAATAGCTTTTTGTGAACATAAAAAGTTTTAGAGTTCTCCAACCTCACTGGCCTCTCCCACCACAAATTTGACCTCTTTCAATGAACTCCATTCAATCTAATATTTATCCAATGTCTCGATCCACAATGATTTGGAGACTTTATTTACTAAGGTCCCTCAAGAAATAAATATTGGTACAGCTTTTACTGAAACTAAAACTATGAACAAAGAGTCTATTAACTTGAGTATCACAAGGAGACTACACCTTTTCCAGCTCTTAATTGGAAAGCGTCGGTTACAATTCAGAGTGCATCATATGTAAATGACAGGTACAAGAAATGGTATTTCATAAAATGACACATAATATGAAAAAAAAGTCATAATTGTATGAACTGTATATAATTATTTATTTTTCCTTCATTACATCATATCCCTAAGCCAAACAATAAAAACTAAATACTAAATATCCGTAGCCGAATGAATATTTGAAATCTCATAATTTAAATGTCAAATTCTAGAATTACTAAATAGAAGCAATATTTTAAAAATACTGCTTCATGCATTTCTTCTTCTTCGCGTGCCATGCTCGTGTATCAAGCGTTGGCGGTCACCATGTCAATCATTTGTCGGTATGCATCACGGTCTGTAGCAATTCGAAAAAGTTGTTCCACTTGAAGTCCGGTCCACTGGCGGATATTGCGCAACCATGAAAGCTTTTTACGGCCAATCCTGCGTTTCCCCTCTACTTTGCCTGGATCAGCAGTTTAAGCATGT
>CATOUR010000768.1:0-62513 GCA_951848785.1 Callosobruchus maculatus | reverse complement strand
CTGTACGTCTGTACGTCTGTACGTCTGTACGTCTGTACGTCTGTACGTCTGTACGTCTGTACGTCTGTACGTCTGTACGTCTGTACGTCTGTACGTCTGTACGTCTGTACGTCTGTACGTCTGTACGTCTGTACGTCTGTACGTCTGTACGTCTGTCTGTCTGTCTGTCTGTATGTCTGTATGTCTGTATGTCTGTATGTCTGTATGTCTGTATGTCTGTATGTCTGTATGTCTGTATGTCTGTATGTCTGTATGTCTGTATGTCTGTATGTCTGTATGTCTGTATGTCTGTATGTCTGTATGTCTGTATGTCTGTATGTCTGTATGTCTGTATGTCTGTATGTCTGTATGTCTGTATGTCTGTATGTCTGTAGGTCTGTATGTCTGTACGTCTGTACGTCTGTACGTCTGTACGTCTGTACGTCTGTACGTCTGTACGTCTGTACGTCTGTACGTCTGTACGTCTGTACGTCTGTACGTCTGTACGTCTGTACGTCTGTACGTCTGTACGTCTGTACGTCTGTACGTCTGTACGTCTGTACGTCTGTACGTCTGTACGTCTGTACGTCTGTACGTCTGTACGTCTGTACGTCTGTACGTCTGTACGTCTGTACGTCTGTACGTCTGTACGTCTGTACGTCTGTACGTCTGTACGTCTGTACGTCTGTACGTCTGTACGTCTGTACGTCTGTACGTCTGTACGTCTGTACGTCTGTACGTCTGTACGTCTGTACGTCTGTAGGTCTGTACGTCTGTACGTCTGTACGTCTGTACGTCTGTACGTCTGTACGTCTGTACGTCTGTACGTCTGTACGTCTGTACGTCTGTACGTCTGTACGTCTGTACGTCTGTACGTCTGTACGTCTGTACGTCTGTACGTCTGTACGTCTGTACGTCTGTACTTCTGTACGTCTGTACGTCTGTACGTCTGTACGTCTGTACGTCTGTACGTCTGTACGTCTGTACGTCTGTACGTCTGTACGTCTGTACGTCTGTACGTCTGTACGTCTGTACGTCTGTACGTCTGTACGTCTGTACGTCTGTACGTCTGTACGTCTGTACGTCTGTACGTCTGTACGTCTGTACGTCTGTACGTCTGTACGTCTGTACGTCTGTACGTCTGTACGTCTGTACGTCTGTACGTCTGTACGTCTGTACGTCTGTACGTCTGTACGTCTGTACGTCTGTACGTCTGTACGTCTGTACGTCTGTACGTCTGTACGTCTGTACGTCTGTACGTCTGTACGTCTGTACGTCTGTACGTCTGTACGTCTGTACGTCTGTACGTCTGTACGTCTGTACGTCTGTACGTCTGTACGTCTGTACGTCTGTACGTCTGTACGTCTGTACGTCTGTACGTCTGTACGTCTGTACGTCTGTACGTCTGTACGTCTGTACGTCTGTACGTCTGTACGTCTGTACGTCTGTACGTCTGTACGTCTGTACGTCTGTACGTCTGTACGTCTGTACGTCTGTACGTCTGTACGTCTGTACGTCTGTACGTCTGTACGTCTGTACGTCTGTACGTCTGTACGTCTGTACGTCTGTACGTCTGTACGTCTGTACGTCTGTACGTCTGTACGTCTGTACGTCTGTACGTCTGTACGTCTGTACGTCTGTACGTCTGTACGTCTGTACGTCTGTACGTCTGTACGTCTGTACGTCTGTCTGTATGTCTGTATGTCTGTATGTCTGTATGTCTGTATGTCTGTATGTCTGTATGTCTGTATGTCTGTATGTCTGTATGTCTGTATGTCTGTATGTCTGTATGTCTGTATGTCTGTATGTCTGTATGTCTGTATGTCTGTATGTCTGTATGTCTGTATGTCTGTATGTCTGTATGTCTGTATGTCTGTATGTCTGTATGTCTGTACGTCTGTATGTCTGTACGTCTGTACGTCTGTACGTCTGTCGGTCTGTACGTCTGTCTGTCTGTACGTCTGTCTGTCTGTACGTCTGTCTGTCTGTCTGTACGTCTGTCTGTATGTCTGTATGTCTGTATGTCTGTATGTCTGTATGTCTGTATGTCTGTATGTCTGTATGTCTGTATGTCTGTATGTCTGTATGTCTGTATGTCTGTATGTCTGTATGTCTGTATGTCTGTATGTCTGTATGTCTGTATGTCTGTATGTCTGTATGTCTGTATGTCTGTATGTCTGTATGTCTGTATGTCTGTATGTCTGTATGTCTGTATGTCTGTATGTCTGTCTGTACGTCTGTCTGTATGTCTGTATGTCTGTATGTCTGTATGTCTGTATGTCTGTATGTCTGTATGTCTGTATGTCTGTATGTCTGTATGTCTGTATGTCTGTATGTCTGTATGTCTGTATGTCTGTATGTCTGTCTGTCTGTCTGTCTGTCTGTCTGTCTGTATGTCTGTATGTCTGTATGTCTGTATGTCTGTATGTCTGTATGTCTGTATGTCTGTATGTCTGTATGTCTGTATGTCTGTATGTCTGTATGTCTGTATGTCTGTATGTCTGTATGTCTGTATGTCTGTATGTCTGTATGTCTGTATGTCTGTATGTCTGTATGTCTGTATGTCTGTATGTCTGTATGTCTGTATGTCTGTATGTCTGTATGTCTGTATGTCTGTATGTCTGTATGTCTGTATGTCTGTATGTCTGTATGTCTGTATGTCTGTATGTCTGTATGTCTGTATGTCTGTATGTCTGTATGTCTGTATGTCTGTATGTCTGTATGTCTGTATGTCTGTATGTCTGTATGTCTGTATGTCTGTATGTCTGTATGTCTGTATGTCTGTATGTCTGTATGTCTGTATGTCTGTATGTCTGTATGTCTGTATGTCTGTATGTCTGTATGTCTGTATGTCTGTATGTCTGTCTGTCTGTCTGTCTGTCTGTCTGTCTGTCTGTCTGTCTGTCTGTCTGTCTGTCTGTCTGTCTGTCTGTCTGTCTGTCTGTCTGTCTGTCTGTCTGTCTGTCTGTCTGTCTGTCTGTCTGTCTGTCTGTCTGTCTGTCTGTCTGTCTGTCTGTCTGTCTGTCCGTCTGTCCGTCTGTCCGTCTGTCCGTCTGTCCGTCTGTCCGTCTGTCCGTCTGTCCGTCTGTCCGTCTGTCCGTCTGTCCGTCTGTATGTCTGTATGTCTGTATGTCTGTATGTCTGTATGTCTGTATGTCTGTATGTCTGTATGTCTGTATGTCTGTATGTCTGTATGTCTGTATGTCTGTATGTCTGTATGTCTGTATGTCTGTATGTCTGTATGTCTGTATGTCTGTATGTCTGTATGTCTGTATGTCTGTATGTCTGTATGTCTGTATGTCTGTATGTCTGTATGTCTGTATGTCTGTATGTCTGTATGTCTGTATGTCTGTATGTCTGTATGTCTGTATGTCTGTATGTCTGTATGTCTGTATGTCTGTATGTCTGTATGTCTGTATGTCTGTATGTCTGTATGTCTGTATGTCTGTATGTCTGTATGTCTGTATGTCTGTATGTCTGTATGTCTGTATGTCTGTATGTCTGTATGTCTGTATGTCTGTATGTCTGTATGTCTGTATGTCTGTATGTCTGTATGTCTGTATGTCTGTATGTCTGTATGTCTGTATGTCTGTATGTCTGTATGTCTGTATGTCTGTATGTCTGTATGTCTGTATGTCTGTATGTCTGTATGTCTGTATGTCTGTATGTCTGTATGTCTGTATGTCTGTATGTCTGTATGTCTGTATGTCTGTATGTCTGTATGTCTGTATGTCTGTATGTCTGTCTGTCTGTCTGTCTGTCTGTCTGTCTGTATGTCTGTCTGTCTGTCTGTCTGTCTGTCTGTATGTCTGTATGTCTGTATGTCTGTATGTCTGTATGTCTGTATGTCTGTATGTCTGTATGTCTGTATGTCTGTATGTCTGTATGTCTGTATGTCTGTATGTCTGTA
This sequence comes from Callosobruchus maculatus, assembly GCA_951848785.1. Classification (NCBI taxonomy): domain Eukaryota; kingdom Metazoa; phylum Arthropoda; class Insecta; order Coleoptera; family Chrysomelidae; genus Callosobruchus; species Callosobruchus maculatus. Next base: position 58,624 of record CATOUR010000768.1, on the reverse strand, counting down.
TGTCTGTATGTCTGTATGTCTGTATGTCTGTCTGTCTGTCTGTCTGTCTGTCTGTCTGTCTGTCTGTCTGTCTGTCTGTCTGTCTGTATGTCTGTATGTCTGTATGTCTGTATGTCTGTATGTCTGTATGTCTGTATGTCTGTATGTCTGTATGTCTGTATGTCTGTATGTCTGTATGTCTGTATGTCTGTATGTCTGTATGTCTGTATGTCTGTATGTCTGTATGTCTGTATGTCTGTATGTCTGTATGTCTGTATGTCTGTATGTCTGTATGTCTGTATGTCTGTATGTCTGTATGTCTGTACGTCTGTACGTCTGTATGTCTGTATGTCTGTAGGTCTGTACGTCTGTACGTCTGTACGTCTGTACGTCTGTACGTCTGTACGTCTGTACGTCTGTACGTCTGTACGTCTGTACGTCTGTACGTCTGTACGTCTGTACGTCTGTACGTCTGTACGTCTGTACGTCTGTAGGTCTGTACGTCTGTATGTCTGTATGTCTGTATGTCTGTCTGTCTGTCTGTCTGTCTGTCTGTCTGTCTGTATGTCTGTCTGTCTGTATGTCTGTCTGTCTGTCTGTCTGTCTGTCTGTATGTCTGTATGTCTGTATGTCTGTATGTCTGTACGTCTGTACGTCTGTACGTCTGTACGTCTGTACGTCTGTACGTCTGTACGTCTGTACGTCTGTACGTCTGTACGTCTGTACGTCTGTACGTCTGTACGTCTGTACGTCTGTACGTCTGTACGTCTGTACGTCTGTACGTCTGTACGTCTGTACGTCTGTACGTCTGTACGTCTGTACGTCTGTACGTCTGTAGGTCTGTACGTCTGTACGTCTGTATGTCTGTATGTCTGTCTGTCTGTCTGTCTGTCTGTCTGTATGTCTGTCTGTCTGTATGTCTGTCTGTCTGTCTGTCTGTCTGTCTGTATGTCTGTCTGTCTGTATGTCTGTACGTCTGTACGTCTGTACGTCTGTACGTCTGTACGTCTGTACGTCTGTACGTCTGTACGTCTGTACGTCTGTACGTCTGTACGTCTGTACGTCTGTACGTCTGTACGTCTGTACGTCTGTACGTCTGTACGTCTGTACGTCTGTACGTCTGTACGTCTGTACGTCTGTACGTCTGTACGTCTGTACGTCTGTACGTCTGTACGTCTGTACGTCTGTACGTCTGTACGTCTGTACGTCTGTACGTCTGTACGTCTGTACGTCTGTACGTCTGTACGTCTGTACGTCTGTACGTCTGTACGTCTGTACGTCTGTACGTCTGTACGTCTGTACGTCTGTACGTCTGTACGTCTGTACGTCTGTACGTCTGTACGTCTGTACGTCTGTACGTCTGTACGTCTGTACGTCTGTACGTCTGTACGTCTGTACGTCTGTACGTCTGTACGTCTGTACGTCTGTACGTCTGTACGTCTGTACGTCTGTACGTCTGTACGTCTGTACGTCTGTACGTCTGTACGTCTGTACGTCTGTACGTCTGTACGTCTGTACGTCTGTACGTCTGTACGTCTGTACGTCTGTACGTCTGTACGTCTGTACGTCTGTACGTCTGTACGTCTGTACGTCTGTACGTCTGTACGTCTGTACGTCTGTACGTCTGTACGTCTGTACGTCTGTACGTCTGTACGTCTGTACGTCTGTACGTCTGTACGTCTGTACGTCTGTACGTCTGTACGTCTGTACGTCTGTACGTCTGTACGTCTGTACGTCTGTACGTCTGTACGTCTGTACGTCTGTACGTCTGTACGTCTGTACGTCTGTACGTCTGTACGTCTGTACGTCTGTACGTCTGTACGTCTGTACGTCTGTACGTCTGTACGTCTGTACGTCTGTACGTCTGTACGTCTGTACGTCTGTACGTCTGTACGTCTGTACGTCTGTACGTCTGTACGTCTGTACGTCTGTACGTCTGTACGTCTGTACGTCTGTACGTCTGTACGTCTGTACGTCTGTACGTCTGTACGTCTGTACGTCTGTACGTCTGTACGTCTGTACGTCTGTACGTCTGTACGTCTGTACGTCTGTACGTCTGTACGTCTGTACGTCTGTACGTCTGTACGTCTGTACGTCTGTACGTCTGTACGTCTGTACGTCTGTACGTCTGTACGTCTGTACGTCTGTACGTCTGTACGTCTGTACGTCTGTACGTCTGTACGTCTGTACGTCTGTACGTCTGTACGTCTGTACGTCTGTACGTCTGTACGTCTGTACGTCTGTACGTCTGTACGTCTGTACGTCTGTACGTCTGTACGTCTGTACGTCTGTACGTCTGTACGTCTGTACGTCTGTACGTCTGTACGTCTGTACGTCTGTACGTCTGTACGTCTGTACGTCTGTACGTCTGTACGTCTGTACGTCTGTACGTCTGTACGTCTGTACGTCTGTACGTCTGTACGTCTGTACGTCTGTACGTCTGTACGTCTGTACGTCTGTACGTCTGTACGTCTGTACGTCTGTACGTCTGTACGTCTGTACGTCTGTACGTCTGTACGTCTGTACGTCTGTACGTCTGTACGTCTGTACGTCTGTACGTCTGTACGTCTGTACGTCTGTACGTCTGTACGTCTGTACGTCTGTACGTCTGTACGTCTGTACGTCTGTACGTCTGTACGTCTGTACGTCTGTACGTCTGTACGTCTGTACGTCTGTACGTCTGTACGTCTGTACGTCTGTACGTCTGTACGTCTGTACGTCTGTACGTCTGTACGTCTGTACGTCTGTACGTCTGTACGTCTGTACGTCTGTACGTCTGTACGTCTGTACGTCTGTACGTCTGTACGTCTGTACGTCTGTACGTCTGTACGTCTGTACGTCTGTACGTCTGTACGTCTGTACGTCTGTACGTCTGTACGTCTGTACGTCTGTACGTCTGTACGTCTGTACGTCTGTACGTCTGTACGTCTGTACGTCTGTACGTCTGTACGTCTGTACGTCTGTACGTCTGTACGTCTGTACGTCTGTACGTCTGTACGTCTGTACGTCTGTACGTCTGTACGTCTGTACGTCTGTACGTCTGTACGTCTGTACGTCTGTACGTCTGTACGTCTGTACGTCTGTACGTCTGTACGTCTGTACGTCTGTACGTCTGTACGTCTGTACGTCTGTACGTCTGTACGTCTGTACGTCTGTACGTCTGTACGTCTGTACGTCTGTACGTCTGTACGTCTGTACGTCTGTACGTCTGTACGTCTGTACGTCTGTACGTCTGTACGTCTGTACGTCTGTACGTCTGTACGTCTGTACGTCTGTACGTCTGTACGTCTGTACGTCTGTACGTCTGTACGTCTGTACGTCTGTACGTCTGTACGTCTGTACGTCTGTACGTCTGTACGTCTGTACGTCTGTACGTCTGTACGTCTGTACGTCTGTACGTCTGTACGTCTGTACGTCTGTACGTCTGTACGTCTGTACGTCTGTACGTCTGTACGTCTGTACGTCTGTACGTCTGTACGTCTGTACGTCTGTACGTCTGTACGTCTGTACGTCTGTACGTCTGTACGTCTGTACGTCTGTACGTCTGTACGTCTGTACGTCTGTACGTCTGTACGTCTGTACGTCTGTACGTCTGTACGTCTGTACGTCTGTACGTCTGTACGTCTGTACGTCTGTACGTCTGTACGTCTGTACGTCTGTACGTCTGTACGTCTGTACGTCTGTACGTCTGTACGTCTGTACGTCTGTACGTCTGTACGTCTGTACGTCTGTACGTCTGTACGTCTGTACGTCTGTACGTCTGTACGTCTGTACGTCTGTACGTCTGTACGTCTGTACGTCTGTACGTCTGTACGTCTGTACGTCTGTACGTCTGTACGTCTGTACGTCTGTACGTCTGTACGTCTGTACGTCTGTACGTCTGTACGTCTGTACGTCTGTACGTCTGTACGTCTGTACGTCTGTACGTCTGTACGTCTGTACGTCTGTACGTCTGTACGTCTGTACGTCTGTACGTCTGTACGTCTGTACGTCTGTACGTCTGTACGTCTGTACGTCTGTACGTCTGTACGTCTGTACGTCTGTACGTCTGTACGTCTGTACGTCTGTACGTCTGTACGTCTGTACGTCTGTACGTCTGTACGTCTGTACGTCTGTACGTCTGTACGTCTGTACGTCTGTACGTCTGTACGTCTGTACGTCTGTACGTCTGTACGTCTGTACGTCTGTACGTCTGTACGTCTGTACGTCTGTACGTCTGTACGTCTGTACGTCTGTACGTCTGTACGTCTGTACGTCTGTACGTCTGTACGTCTGTACGTCTGTACGTCTGTACGTCTGTACGTCTGTACGTCTGTACGTCTGTACGTCTGTACGTCTGTACGTCTGTACGTCTGTACGTCTGTACGTCTGTACGTCTGTACGTCTGTACGTCTGTACGTCTGTACGTCTGTACGTCTGTACGTCTGTACGTCTGTACGTCTGTACGTCTGTACGTCTGTACGTCTGTACGTCTGTACGTCTGTACGTCTGTACGTCTGTACGTCTGTACGTCTGTACGTCTGTACGTCTGTACGTCTGTACGTCTGTACGTCTGTACGTCTGTACGTCTGTACGTCTGTACGTCTGTACGTCTGTACGTCTGTACGTCTGTACGTCTGTACGTCTGTACGTCTGTACGTCTGTACGTCTGTACGTCTGTACGTCTGTACGTCTGTACGTCTGTACGTCTGTACGTCTGTACGTCTGTACGTCTGTACGTCTGTACGTCTGTACGTCTGTACGTCTGTACGTCTGTACGTCTGTACGTCTGTACGTCTGTACGTCTGTACGTCTGTACGTCTGTACGTCTGTACGTCTGTACGTCTGTACGTCTGTACGTCTGTACGTCTGTACGTCTGTACGTCTGTACGTCTGTACGTCTGTACGTCTGTACGTCTGTACGTCTGTACGTCTGTACGTCTGTACGTCTGTACGTCTGTACGTCTGTACGTCTGTACGTCTGTACGTCTGTACGTCTGTACGTCTGTACGTCTGTACGTCTGTACGTCTGTACGTCTGTACGTCTGTACGTCTGTACGTCTGTACGTCTGTACGTCTGTACGTCTGTACGTCTGTACGTCTGTACGTCTGTACGTCTGTACGTCTGTACGTCTGTACGTCTGTACGTCTGTACGTCTGTACGTCTGTACGTCTGTACGTCTGTACGTCTGTACGTCTGTACGTCTGTACGTCTGTACGTCTGTACGTCTGTACGTCTGTACGTCTGTACGTCTGTACGTCTGTACGTCTGTACGTCTGTACGTCTGTACGTCTGTACGTCTGTACGTCTGTACGTCTGTACGTCTGTACGTCTGTACGTCTGTACGTCTGTACGTCTGTACGTCTGTACGTCTGTACGTCTGTACGTCTGTACGTCTGTACGTCTGTACGTCTGTACGTCTGTACGTCTGTACGTCTGTACGTCTGTACGTCTGTACGTCTGTACGTCTGTACGTCTGTACGTCTGTACGTCTGTACGTCTGTACGTCTGTACGTCTGTACGTCTGTACGTCTGTACGTCTGTACGTCTGTACGTCTGTACGTCTGTACGTCTGTACGTCTGTACGTCTGTACGTCTGTACGTCTGTACGTCTGTACGTCTGTACGTCTGTACGTCTGTACGTCTGTACGTCTGTACGTCTGTACGTCTGTACGTCTGTACGTCTGTACGTCTGTACGTCTGTACGTCTGTACGTCTGTACGTCTGTACGTCTGTACGTCTGTACGTCTGTACGTCTGTACGTCTGTACGTCTGTACGTCTGTACGTCTGTACGTCTGTACGTCTGTACGTCTGTACGTCTGTACGTCTGTACGTCTGTACGTCTGTACGTCTGTACGTCTGTACGTCTGTACGTCTGTACGTCTGTACGTCTGTACGTCTGTACGTCTGTACGTCTGTACGTCTGTACGTCTGTACGTCTGTACGTCTGTACGTCTGTACGTCTGTACGTCTGTACGTCTGTACGTCTGTACGTCTGTACGTCTGTACGTCTGTACGTCTGTACGTCTGTACGTCTGTACGTCTGTACGTCTGTACGTCTGTACGTCTGTACGTCTGTACGTCTGTACGTCTGTACGTCTGTACGTCTGTACGTCTGTACGTCTGTACGTCTGTACGTCTGTACGTCTGTACGTCTGTACGTCTGTACGTCTGTACGTCTGTACGTCTGTACGTCTGTACGTCTGTACGTCTGTACGTCTGTACGTCTGTACGTCTGTACGTCTGTACGTCTGTACGTCTGTACGTCTGTACGTCTGTACGTCTGTACGTCTGTACGTCTGTACGTCTGTACGTCTGTACGTCTGTACGTCTGTACGTCTGTACGTCTGTACGTCTGTACGTCTGTACGTCTGTACGTCTGTACGTCTGTACGTCTGTACGTCTGTACGTCTGTACGTCTGTACGTCTGTACGTCTGTACGTCTGTACGTCTGTACGTCTGTACGTCTGTACGTCTGTACGTCTGTACGTCTGTACGTCTGTACGTCTGTACGTCTGTACGTCTGTACGTCTGTACGTCTGTACGTCTGTACGTCTGTACGTCTGTACGTCTGTACGTCTGTACGTCTGTACGTCTGTACGTCTGTACGTCTGTACGTCTGTACGTCTGTACGTCTGTACGTCTGTACGTCTGTACGTCTGTACGTCTGTACGTCTGTACGTCTGTACGTCTGTACGTCTGTACGTCTGTACGTCTGTACGTCTGTACGTCTGTACGTCTGTACGTCTGTACGTCTGTACGTCTGTACGTCTGTACGTCTGTACGTCTGTACGTCTGTACGTCTGTACGTCTGTACGTCTGTACGTCTGTACGTCTGTACGTCTGTACGTCTGTACGTCTGTACGTCTGTACGTCTGTACGTCTGTACGTCTGTACGTCTGTACGTCTGTACGTCTGTACGTCTGTACGTCTGTACGTCTGTACGTCTGTACGTCTGTACGTCTGTACGTCTGTACGTCTGTACGTCTGTACGTCTGTACGTCTGTACGTCTGTACGTCTGTACGTCTGTACGTCTGTACGTCTGTACGTCTGTACGTCTGTACGTCTGTACGTCTGTACGTCTGTACGTCTGTACGTCTGTACGTCTGTACGTCTGTACGTCTGTACGTCTGTACGTCTGTACGTCTGTACGTCTGTACGTCTGTACGTCTGTACGTCTGTACGTCTGTACGTCTGTACGTCTGTACGTCTGTACGTCTGTACGTCTGTACGTCTGTACGTCTGTACGTCTGTACGTCTGTACGTCTGTACGTCTGTACGTCTGTACGTCTGTACGTCTGTACGTCTGTACGTCTGTACGTCTGTACGTCTGTACGTCTGTACGTCTGTACGTCTGTACGTCTGTACGTCTGTACGTCTGTACGTCTGTACGTCTGTACGTCTGTACGTCTGTACGTCTGTACGTCTGTACGTCTGTACGTCTGTACGTCTGTACGTCTGTACGTCTGTACGTCTGTACGTCTGTACGTCTGTACGTCTGTACGTCTGTACGTCTGTACGTCTGTACGTCTGTACGTCTGTACGTCTGTACGTCTGTACGTCTGTACGTCTGTACGTCTGTACGTCTGTACGTCTGTACGTCTGTACGTCTGTACGTCTGTACGTCTGTACGTCTGTACGTCTGTACGTCTGTACGTCTGTACGTCTGTACGTCTGTACGTCTGTACGTCTGTACGTCTGTACGTCTGTACGTCTGTACGTCTGTACGTCTGTACGTCTGTACGTCTGTACGTCTGTACGTCTGTACGTCTGTACGTCTGTACGTCTGTACGTCTGTACGTCTGTACGTCTGTACGTCTGTACGTCTGTACGTCTGTACGTCTGTACGTCTGTACGTCTGTACGTCTGTACGTCTGTACGTCTGTACGTCTGTACGTCTGTACGTCTGTACGTCTGTACGTCTGTACGTCTGTACGTCTGTACGTCTGTACGTCTGTACGTCTGTACGTCTGTACGTCTGTACGTCTGTACGTCTGTACGTCTGTACGTCTGTACGTCTGTACGTCTGTACGTCTGTACGTCTGTACGTCTGTACGTCTGTACGTCTGTACGTCTGTACGTCTGTACGTCTGTACGTCTGTACGTCTGTACGTCTGTACGTCTGTACGTCTGTACGTCTGTACGTCTGTACGTCTGTACGTCTGTACGTCTGTACGTCTGTACGTCTGTACGTCTGTACGTCTGTACGTCTGTACGTCTGTACGTCTGTACGTCTGTACGTCTGTACGTCTGTACGTCTGTACGTCTGTACGTCTGTACGTCTGTACGTCTGTACGTCTGTACGTCTGTACGTCTGTACGTCTGTACGTCTGTACGTCTGTACGTCTGTACGTCTGTACGTCTGTACGTCTGTACGTCTGTACGTCTGTACGTCTGTACGTCTGTACGTCTGTACGTCTGTACGTCTGTACGTCTGTACGTCTGTACGTCTGTACGTCTGTACGTCTGTACGTCTGTACGTCTGTACGTCTGTACGTCTGTACGTCTGTACGTCTGTACGTCTGTACGTCTGTACGTCCTGTACGTCTGTACGTCTGTACGTCTGTACGTCTGTACGTCTGTACGTCTGTACGTCTGTACGTCTGTACGTCTGTACGTCTGTACGTCTGTACGTCTGTACGTCTGTACGTCTGTACTCTGTACGTCTGTACGTCTGTACGTCCTGTACGTCTGTACGTCTGTACGTCTGTACGTCTGTACGTCTGTACGTCTGTACGTCTGTACGTCTGTACGTCTGTACGTCTGTCGTGTACGTCTGTACGTCTGTACGTCTGTACGTCTGTACGTCTGTACGTCTGTACGTCTGTACGTCTGTACGTCTGTACGTCTGTACGTCTGTACGTCTGTACGTCTGTACGTCTGTACGTCTGTACGTCTGTACGTCTGTACGTCTGTACGTCTGTACGTCTGTACGTCTGTACGTCTGTACGTCTGTACGTCTGTACGTCTGTACGTCTGTACGTCTGTACGTCTGTACGTCTGTACGTCTGTACGTCTGTACGTCTGTACGTCTGTACGTCTGTACGTCTGTACGTCTGTACGTCTGTACGTCTGTACGTCTGTACGTCTGTACGTCTGTACGTCTGTACGTCTGTACGTCTGTACGTCTGTACGTCTGTACGTCTGTACGTCTGTACGTCTGTACGTCTGTACGTCTGTACGTCTGTACGTCTGTACGTCTGTACGTCTGTACGTCTGTACGTCTGTACGTCTGTACGTCTGTACGTCTGTACGTCTGTACGTCTGTACGTCTGTACGTCTGTACGTCTGTACGTCTGTACGTCTGTACGTCTGTACGTCTGTACGTCTGTACGTCTGTACGTCTGTACGTCTGTACGTCTGTACGTCTGTACGTCTGTACGTCTGTACGTCTGTACGTCTGTACGTCTGTACGTCTGTACGTCTGTACGTCTGTACGTCTGTACGTCTGTACGTCTGTACGTCTGTACGTCTGTACGTCTGTACGTCTGTACGTCTGTACGTCTGTACGTCTGTACGTCTGTACGTCTGTACGTCTGTACGTCTGTACGTCTGTACGTCTGTACGTCTGTACGTCTGTACGTCTGTACGTCTGTACGTCTGTACGTCTGTACGTCTGTACGTCTGTACGTCTGTACGTCTGTACGTCTGTACGTCTGTACGTCTGTACGTCTGTACGTCTGTACGTCTGTACGTCTGTACGTCTGTACGTCTGTACGTCTGTACGTCTGTACGTCTGTACGTCTGTACGTCTGTACGTCTGTACGTCTGTACGTCTGTACGTCTGTACGTCTGTACGTCTGTACGTCTGTACGTCTGTACGTCTGTACGTCTGTACGTCTGTACGTCTGTACGTCTGTACGTCTGTACGTCTGTACGTCTGTACGTCTGTACGTCTGTACGTCTGTACGTCTGTACGTCTGTACGTCTGTACGTCTGTACGTCTGTACGTCTGTACGTCTGTACGTCTGTACGTCTGTACGTCTGTACGTCTGTACGTCTGTACGTCTGTACGTCTGTACGTCTGTACGTCTGTACGTCTGTACGTCTGTACGTCTGTACGTCTGTACGTCTGTACGTCTGTACGTCTGTACGTCTGTACGTCTGTACGTCTGTACGTCTGTACGTCTGTACGTCTGTACGTCTGTACGTCTGTACGTCTGTACGTCTGTACGTCTGTACGTCTGTACGTCTGTACGTCTGTACGTCTGTACGTCTGTACGTCTGTACGTCTGTACGTCTGTACGTCTGTACGTCTGTACGTCTGTACGTCTGTACGTCTGTACGTCTGTACGTCTGTACGTCTGTACGTCTGTACGTCTGTACGTCTGTACGTCTGTACGTCTGTACGTCTGTACGTCTGTACGTCTGTACGTCTGTACGTCTGTACGTCTGTACGTCTGTACGTCTGTACGTCTGTACGTCTGTACGTCTGTACGTCTGTACGTCTGTACGTCTGTACGTCTGTACGTCTGTACGTCTGTACGTCTGTACGTCTGTACGTCTGTACGTCTGTACGTCTGTACGTCTGTACGTCTGTACGTCTGTACGTCTGTACGTCTGTACGTCTGTACGTCTGTACGTCTGTACGTCTGTACGTCTGTACGTCTGTACGTCTGTACGTCTGTACGTCTGTACGTCTGTACGTCTGTACGTCTGTACGTCTGTACGTCTGTACGTCTGTACGTCTGTACGTCTGTACGTCTGTACGTCTGTACGTCTGTACGTCTGTACGTCTGTACGTCTGTACGTCTGTACGTCTGTACGTCTGTACGTCTGTACGTCTGTACGTCTGTACGTCTGTACGTCTGTACGTCTGTACGTCTGTACGTCTGTACGTCTGTACGTCTGTACGTCTGTACGTCTGTACGTCTGTACGTCTGTACGTCTGTACGTCTGTACGTCTGTACGTCTGTACGTCTGTACGTCTGTACGTCTGTACGTCTGTACGTCTGTACGTCTGTACGTCTGTACGTCTGTACGTCTGTACGTCTGTACGTCTGTACGTCTGTACGTCTGTACGTCTGTACGTCTGTACGTCTGTACGTCTGTACGTCTGTACGTCTGTACGTCTGTACGTCTGTACGTCTGTACGTCTGTACGTCTGTACGTCTGTACGTCTGTACGTCTGTACGTCTGTACGTCTGTACGTCTGTACGTCTGTACGTCTGTACGTCTGTACGTCTGTACGTCTGTACGTCTGTACGTCTGTACGTCTGTACGTCTGTACGTCTGTACGTCTGTACGTCTGTACGTCTGTACGTCTGTACGTCTGTACGTCTGTACGTCTGTACGTCTGTAGGTCTGTCTGTCTGTCTGTCGGTCTGTCTGTCTGTCTGTCTGTCTGTCTGTATGTCTGTATGTCTGTATGTCTGTACGTCTGTACGTCTGTACGTCTGTACGTCTGTACGTCTGTACGTCTGTACGTCTGTACGTCTGTACGTCTGTACGTCTGTACGTCTGTACGTCTGTACGTCTGTACGTCTGTACGTCTGTACGTCTGTACGTCTGTACGTCTGTACGTCTGTACGTCTGTACGTCTGTACGTCTGTACGTCTGTACGTCTGTACGTCTGTACGTCTGTACGTCTGTACGTCTGTACGTCTGTACGTCTGTACGTCTGTACGTCTGTACGTCTGTACGTCTGTACGTCTGTACGTCTGTACGTCTGTACGTCTGTACGTCTGTACGTCTGTACGTCTGTACGTCTGTACGTCTGTACGTCTGTACGTCTGTACGTCTGTACGTCTGTACGTCTGTACGTCTGTACGTCTGTACGTCTGTACGTCTGTACGTCTGTACGTCTGTACGTCTGTACGTCTGTACGTCTGTACGTCTGTACGTCTGTACGTCTGTACGTCTGTACGTCTGTACGTCTGTACGTCTGTACGTCTGTACGTCTGTACGTCTGTACGTCTGTACGTCTGTACGTCTGTACGTCTGTACGTCTGTACGTCTGTACGTCTGTACGTCTGTACGTCTGTACGTCTGTACGTCTGTACGTCTGTACGTCTGTACGTCTGTACGTCTGTACGTCTGTACGTCTGTACGTCTGTACGTCTGTACGTCTGTACGTCTGTACGTCTGTACGTCTGTACGTCTGTACGTCTGTACGTCTGTACGTCTGTACGTCTGTACGTCTGTACGTCTGTACGTCTGTACGTCTGTACGTCTGTACGTCTGTACGTCTGTACGTCTGTACGTCTGTACGTCTGTACGTCTGTACGTCTGTACGTCTGTACGTCTGTACGTCTGTACGTCTGTACGTCTGTACGTCTGTACGTCTGTACGTCTGTACGTCTGTACGTCTGTACGTCTGTACGTCTGTCTGTATGTCTGTACGTCTGTACGTCTGTCTGTATGTATGTATGTCTGTATGTCTGTATGTCTGTATGTCTGTATGTCTGTATGTCTGTATGTCTGTATGTCTGTATGTCTGTATGTCTGTACGTCTGTACGTCTGTACGTCTGTCGGTCTGTACGTCTGTCTGTCTGTACGTCTGTCGGTCTGTACGTCTGTCTGTCTGTACGTCTGTCTGTCTGTACGTCTGTCTGTCTGTACGTCTGTCTGTATGTCTGTATGTCTGTATGTCTGTATGTCTGTTTGTCTGTATGTCTGTATGTCTGTATGTCTGTATGTCTGTATGTCTGTATGTCTGTATGTCTGTATGTCTGTATGTCTGTATGTCTGTATGTCTGTACGTCTGTATGTCTGTACGTCTGTACGTCTGTACGTCTGTCGGTCTGTACGTCCGTCTGTCTGTACGTCTGTCTGTCTGTACGTCTGTCTGTATGTCTGTATGTCTGTATGTCTGTATGTCTGTATGTCTGTATGTCTGTATGTCTGTATGTCTGTATGTCTGTATGTCTGTATGTCTGTATGTCTGTATGTCTGTATGTCTGTATGTCTGTATGTCTGTATGTCTGTATGTCTGTATGTCTGTATGTCTGTATGTCTGTATGTCTGTATGTCTGTATGTCTGTGTGTCTGTATGTCTGTATGTCTGTATGTCTGTATGTCTGTATGTCTGTATGTCTGTATGTCTGTATGTCTGTATGTCTGTATGTCTGTACGTCTGTACGTCTGTACGTCTGTATGTCTGTATGTCTGTATGTCTGTATGTCTGTATGTCTGTATGTCTGTATGTCTGTATGTCTGTATGTCTGTATGTCTGTACGTCTGTACGTCTGTACGTCTGTACGTCTGTACGTCTGTACGTCTGTACGTCTGTACGTCTGTACGTCTGTACGTCTGTACGTCTGTACGTCTGTACGTCTGTACGTCTGTACGTCTGTACGTCTGTACGTCTGTACGTCTGTACGTCTGTACGTCTGTACGTCTGTACGTCTGTACGTCTGTACGTCTGTACGTCTGTACGTCTGTACGTCTGTACGTCTGTACGTCTGTACGTCTGTACGTCTGTACGTCTGTACGTCTGTACGTCTGTACGTCTGTACGTCTGTACGTCTGTACGTCTGTACGTCTGTACGTCTGTACGTCTGTACGTCTGTACGTCTGTACGTCTGTACGTCTGTACGTCTGTACGTCTGTACGTCTGTACGTCTGTACGTCTGTACGTCTGTACGTCTGTACGTCTGTACGTCTGTACGTCTGTACGTCTGTACGTCTGTACGTCTGTACGTCTGTACGTCTGTACGTCTGTACGTCTGTACGTCTGTACGTCTGTACGTCTGTACGTCTGTACGTCTGTACGTCTGTACGTCTGTACGTCTGTACGTCTGTACGTCTGTACGTCTGTACGTCTGTACGTCTGTACGTCTGTACGTCTGTACGTCTGTACGTCTGTACGTCTGTACGTCTGTACGTCTGTACGTCTGTACGTCTGTACGTCTGTACGTCTGTACGTCTGTACGTCTGTACGTCTGTACGTCTGTACGTCTGTACGTCTGTACGTCTGTACGTCTGTACGTCTGTACGTCTGTACGTCTGTACGTCTGTACGTCTGTACGTCTGTACGTCTGTACGTCTGTACGTCTGTACGTCTGTACGTCTGTACGTCTGTACGTCTGTACGTCTGTACGTCTGTACGTCTGTACGTCTGTACGTCTGTACGTCTGTACGTCTGTACGTCTGTACGTCTGTACGTCTGTACGTCTGTACGTCTGTACGTCTGTACGTCTGTACGTCTGTACGTCTGTACGTCTGTACGTCTGTACGTCTGTACGTCTGTACGTCTGTACGTCTGTACGTCTGTACGTCTGTACGTCTGTACGTCTGTACGTCTGTACGTCTGTACGTCTGTACGTCTGTACGTCTGTACGTCTGTACGTCTGTACGTCTGTACGTCTGTACGTCTGTACGTCTGTACGTCTGTACGTCTGTACGTCTGTACGTCTGTACGTCTGTACGTCTGTACGTCTGTACGTCTGTACGTCTGTACGTCTGTACGTCTGTACGTCTGTACGTCTGTACGTCTGTACGTCTGTACGTCTGTACGTCTGTACGTCTGTACGTCTGTACGTCTGTACGTCTGTACGTCTGTACGTCTGTACGTCTGTACGTCTGTACGTCTGTACGTCTGTACGTCTGTACGTCTGTACGTCTGTACGTCTGTACGTCTGTACGTCTGTACGTCTGTACGTCTGTACGTCTGTACGTCTGTACGTCTGTACGTCTGTACGTCTGTACGTCTGTACGTCTGTACGTCTGTACGTCTGTACGTCTGTACGTCTGTACGTCTGTACGTCTGTACGTCTGTACGTCTGTACGTCTGTACGTCTGTACGTCTGTACGTCTGTACGTCTGTACGTCTGTACGTCTGTACGTCTGTACGTCTGTACGTCTGTACGTCTGTACGTCTGTACGTCTGTACGTCTGTACGTCTGTACGTCTGTACGTCTGTACGTCTGTACGTCTGTACGTCTGTACGTCTGTACGTCTGTACGTCTGTACGTCTGTACGTCTGTACGTCTGTACGTCTGTACGTCTGTACGTCTGTACGTCTGTACGTCTGTACGTCTGTACGTCTGTACGTCTGTACGTCTGTACGTCTGTACGTCTGTACGTCTGTACGTCTGTACGTCTGTACGTCTGTACGTCTGTACGTCTGTACGTCTGTACGTCTGTACGTCTGTACGTCTGTACGTCTGTACGTCTGTACGTCTGTACGTCTGTACGTCTGTACGTCTGTACGTCTGTACGTCTGTACGTCTGTACGTCTGTACGTCTGTACGTCTGTACGTCTGTACGTCTGTACGTCTGTACGTCTGTACGTCTGTACGTCTGTACGTCTGTACGTCTGTACGTCTGTACGTCTGTACGTCTGTACGTCTGTACGTCTGTACGTCTGTACGTCTGTACGTCTGTACGTCTGTACGTCTGTACGTCTGTACGTCTGTACGTCTGTACGTCTGTACGTCTGTACGTCTGTACGTCTGTACGTCTGTACGTCTGTACGTCTGTACGTCTGTACGTCTGTACGTCTGTACGTCTGTACGTCTGTACGTCTGTACGTCTGTACGTCTGTACGTCTGTACGTCTGTACGTCTGTACGTCTGTACGTCTGTACGTCTGTACGTCTGTACGTCTGTACGTCTGTACGTCTGTACGTCTGTACGTCTGTACGTCTGTACGTCTGTACGTCTGTACGTCTGTACGTCTGTACGTCTGTACGTCTGTACGTCTGTACGTCTGTACGTCTGTACGTCTGTACGTCTGTACGTCTGTACGTCTGTACGTCTGTACGTCTGTACGTCTGTACGTCTGTACGTCTGTACGTCTGTACGTCTGTACGTCTGTACGTCTGTACGTCTGTACGTCTGTACGTCTGTACGTCTGTACGTCTGTACGTCTGTACGTCTGTACGTCTGTACGTCTGTACGTCTGTACGTCTGTACGTCTGTACGTCTGTACGTCTGTACGTCTGTACGTCTGTACGTCTGTACGTCTGTACGTCTGTACGTCTGTACGTCTGTACGTCTGTACGTCTGTACGTCTGTACGTCTGTACGTCTGTACGTCTGTACGTCTGTACGTCTGTACGTCTGTACGTCTGTACGTCTGTACGTCTGTACGTCTGTACGTCTGTACGTCTGTACGTCTGTACGTCTGTACGTCTGTACGTCTGTACGTCTGTACGTCTGTACGTCTGTACGTCTGTACGTCTGTACGTCTGTACGTCTGTACGTCTGTACGTCTGTACGTCTGTACGTCTGTACGTCGTACGTCTGTACGTCTGTACGTCTGTACGTCTGTACGTCTGTACGTCTGTACGTCTGTACGTCTGTACGTCTGTACGTCTGTACGTCTGTACGTCTGTACGTCTGTACGTCTGTACGTCTGTACGTCTGTACGTCTGTACGTCTGTACGTCTGTACGTCTGTACGTCTGTACGTCTGTACGTCTGTACGTCTGTACGTCTGTACGTCTGTACGTCTGTACGTCTGTACGTCTGTACGTCTGTACGTCTGTACGTCTGTACGTCTGTACGTCTGTACGTCTGTACGTCTGTACGTCTGTACGTCTGTACGTCTGTACGTCTGTACGTCTGTACGTCTGTACGTCTGTACGTCTGTACGTCTGTACGTCTGTACGTCTGTACGTCTGTACGTCTGTACGTCTGTACGTCTGTACGTCTGTACGTCTGTACGTCTGTACGTCTGTACGTCTGTACGTCTGTACGTCTGTACGTCTGTACGTCTGTACGTCTGTACGTCTGTACGTCTGTACGTCTGTACGTCTGTACGTCTGTACGTCTGTACGTCTGTACGTCTGTACGTCTGTACGTCTGTACGTCTGTACGTCTGTACGTCTGTACGTCTGTACGTCTGTACGTCTGTACGTCTGTACGTCTGTACGTCTGTACGTCTGTACGTCTGTACGTCTGTACGTCTGTACGTCTGTACGTCTGTACGTCTGTACGTCTGTACGTCTGTACGTCTGTACGTCTGTACGTCTGTACGTCTGTACGTCTGTACGTCTGTACGTCTGTACGTCTGTACGTCTGTACGTCTGTACGTCTGTACGTCTGTACGTCTGTACGTCTGTACGTCTGTACGTCTGTACGTCTGTCGGTCTGTACGTCTGTCTGTCTGTACGTCTGTCTGTCTGTACGTCTGTCTGTCTGTACGTCTGTCTGTATGTCTGTATGTCTGTATGTCTGTATGTCTGTATGTCTGTATGTCTGTATGTCTGTATGTCTGTATGTCTGTATGTCTGTATGTCTGTATGTCTGTATGTCTGTATGTCTGTATGTCTGTATGTCTGTATGTCTGTATGTCTGTATGTCTGTATGTCTGTATGTCTGTATGTCTGTATGTCTGTATGTCTGTATGTCTGTATGTCTGTATGTCTGTATGTCTGTATGTCTGTATGTCTGTATGTCTGTATGTCTGTATGTCTGTATGTCTGTATGTCTGTATGTCTGTATGTCTGTATGTCTGTATGTCTGTATGTCTGTACGTCTGTAGGTCTGTACGTCTGTACGTCTGTAGGTCTGTACGTCTGTAGGTCTGTATGTCTGTACGTCTGTACGTCTGTACGTCTGTACGTCTGTACGTCTGTACGTCTGTACGTCTGTACGTCTGTAGGTCTGTACGTCTGTAGGTCTGTATGTCTGTACGTCTGTACGTCTGTACGTCTGTACGTCTGTACGTCTGTACGTCTGTACGTCTGTACGTCTGTACGTCTGTACGTCTGTACGTCTGTACGTCTGTACGTCTGTACGTCTGTACGTCTGTACGTCTGTACGTCTGTACGTCTGTACGTCTGTACGTCTGTACGTCTGTACGTCTGTACGTCTGTACGTCTGTACGTCTGTACGTCTGTACGTCTGTACGTCTGTACGTCTGTACGTCTGTACGTCTGTACGTCTGTACGTCTGTACGTCTGTACGTCTGTACGTCTGTACGTCTGTACGTCTGTACGTCTGTACGTCTGTACGTCTGTACGTCTGTACGTCTGTACGTCTGTACGTCTGTACGTCTGTACGTCTGTACGTCTGTACGTCTGTACGTCTGTACGTCTGTACGTCTGTACGTCTGTACGTCTGTACGTCTGTACGTCTGTACGTCTGTACGTCTGTACGTCTGTACGTCTGTACGTCTGTACGTCTGTACGTCTGTACGTCTGTACGTCTGTACGTCTGTACGTCTGTACGTCTGTACGTCTGTACGTCTGTACGTCTGTACGTCTGTACGTCTGTACGTCTGTACGTCTGTACGTCTGTACGTCTGTACGTCTGTACGTCTGTACGTCTGTACGTCTGTACGTCTGTACGTCTGTACGTCTGTACGTCTGTACGTCTGTACGTCTGTACGTCTGTACGTCTGTACGTCTGTACGTCTGTACGTCTGTACGTCTGTACGTCTGTACGTCTGTACGTCTGTACGTCTGTACGTCTGTACGTCTGTACGTCTGTACGTCTGTACGTCTGTACGTCTGTACGTCTGTACGTCTGTACGTCTGTACGTCTGTACGTCTGTACGTCTGTACGTCTGTACGTCTGTACGTCTGTACGTCTGTACGTCTGTACGTCTGTACGTCTGTACGTCTGTACGTCTGTACGTCTGTACGTCTGTACGTCTGTACGTCTGTACGTCTGTACGTCTGTACGTCTGTACGTCTGTACGTCTGTACGTCTGTACGTCTGTACGTCTGTACGTCTGTACGTCTGTACGTCTGTACGTCTGTACGTCTGTACGTCTGTACGTCTGTACGTCTGTACGTCTGTACGTCTGTACGTCTGTACGTCTGTACGTCTGTACGTCTGTACGTCTGTACGTCTGTACGTCTGTACGTCTGTACGTCTGTACGTCTGTACGTCTGTACGTCTGTACGTCTGTACGTCTGTACGTCTGTACGTCTGTACGTCTGTACGTCTGTACGTCTGTACGTCTGTACGTCTGTACGTCTGTACGTCTGTACGTCTGTACGTCTGTACGTCTGTACGTCTGTACGTCTGTACGTCTGTACGTCTGTACGTCTGTACGTCTGTACGTCTGTACGTCTGTACGTCTGTACGTCTGTACGTCTGTACGTCTGTACGTCTGTACGTCTGTACGTCTGTACGTCTGTACGTCTGTACGTCTGTACGTCTGTACGTCTGTACGTCTGTACGTCTGTACGTCTGTACGTCTGTACGTCTGTACGTCTGTACGTCTGTACGTCTGTACGTCTGTACGTCTGTACGTCTGTACGTCTGTACGTCTGTACGTCTGTACGTCTGTACGTCTGTACGTCTGTACGTCTGTACGTCTGTACGTCTGTACGTCTGTACGTCTGTACGTCTGTACGTCTGTACGTCTGTACGTCTGTACGTCTGTACGTCTGTACGTCTGTACGTCTGTACGTCTGTACGTCTGTACGTCTGTACGTCTGTACGTCTGTACGTCTGTACGTCTGTACGTCTGTACGTCTGTACGTCTGTACGTCTGTACGTCTGTACGTCTGTACGTCTGTACGTCTGTACGTCTGTACGTCTGTACGTCTGTACGTCTGTACGTCTGTACGTCTGTACGTCTGTACGTCTGTACGTCTGTACGTCTGTACGTCTGTACGTCTGTACGTCTGTACGTCTGTACGTCTGTACGTCTGTACGTCTGTACGTCTGTACGTCTGTACGTCTGTACGTCTGTACGTCTGTACGTCTGTACGTCTGTACGTCTGTACGTCTGTACGTCTGTACGTCTGTACGTCTGTACGTCTGTACGTCTGTACGTCTGTACGTCTGTACGTCTGTACGTCTGTACGTCTGTACGTCTGTACGTCTGTACGTCTGTACGTCTGTACGTCTGTACGTCTGTACGTCTGTACGTCTGTACGTCTGTACGTCTGTACGTCTGTACGTCTGTACGTCTGTACGTCTGTACGTCTGTACGTCTGTACGTCTGTACGTCTGTACGTCTGTACGTCTGTACGTCTGTACGTCTGTACGTCTGTACGTCTGTACGTCTGTACGTCTGTACGTCTGTACGTCTGTACGTCTGTACGTCTGTACGTCTGTACGTCTGTACGTCTGTACGTCTGTACGTCTGTACGTCTGTACGTCTGTACGTCTGTACGTCTGTACGTCTGTACGTCTGTACGTCTGTACGTCTGTACGTCTGTACGTCTGTACGTCTGTACGTCTGTACGTCTGTACGTCTGTACGTCTGTACGTCTGTACGTCTGTACGTCTGTACGTCTGTACGTCTGTACGTCTGTACGTCTGTACGTCTGTACGTCTGTACGTCTGTACGTCTGTACGTCTGTACGTCTGTACGTCTGTACGTCTGTACGTCTGTACGTCTGTACGTCTGTACGTCTGTACGTCTGTACGTCTGTACGTCTGTACGTCTGTACGTCTGTACGTCTGTACGTCTGTACGTCTGTACGTCTGTACGTCTGTACGTCTGTACGTCTGTACGTCCTGTACGTCTGTACGTCTGTACGTCTGTACGTCTGTACGGTCTGTACGTCTGTACGTCTGTACGTCTGTACGTCTGTACGTCTGTACGTCTGTACGTCTGTACGTCTGTACGTCTGTACGTCTGTACGTCTGTACGTCTGTACGTCTGTACGTCTGTACGTCTGTACGTCTGTACGCTGTACGTCTGTACGTCTGTACGTCTGTACGTCTGTACGTACGTCTGTACGTCTGTACGTCTGTACGTCTGTACGTCTGTACGTCTGTACGTCTGTACGTCTGTACGTCTGTACGTCTGTACGTCTGTAGTCTGTACGTCTGTACGTCTGTACGTCTGTACGTCTGTACGTCTGTACGTCTGTACGTCTGTACGTCTGTACGTCTGTACGTCTGTACGTCTGTACGTCTGTACGTCTGTACGTCTGTACGTCTGTACGTCTGTACGTCTGTACGTCTGTACGTCTGTACGTCTGTACGTCTGTACGTCTGTACGTCTGTACGTCTGTACGTCTGTACGTCTGTACGTCTGTACGTCTGTACGTCTGTACGTCTGTACGTCTGTACGTCTGTACGTCTGTACGTCTGTACGTCTGTACGTCTGTACGTCTGTACGTCTGTACGTCTGTACGTCTGTACGTCTGTACGTCTGTACGTCTGTACGTCTGTACGTCTGTACGTCTGTACGTCTGTCTGTACGTCTGTACGTCTGTACGTCTGTACGTCTGTACGTCTGTACGTCTGTACGTCTGTACGTCTGTACGTCTGTACGTCTGTACGTCTGTACGTCTGTACGTCTGTACGTCTGTACGTCTGTACGTCTGTACGTCTGTACGTCTGTACGTCTGTACGTCTGTACGTCTGTACGTCTGTACGTCTGTACGTCTGTACGTCTGTACGTCTGTACGTCTGTACGTCTGTACGTCTGTACGTCTGTACGTCTGTACGTCTGTACGTCTGTACGTCTGTACGTCTGTACGTCTGTACGTCTGTACGTCTGTACGTCTGTACGTCTGTACGTCTGTACGTCTGTACGTCTGTACGTCTGTACGTCTGTACGTCTGTACGTCTGTACGTCTGTACGTCTGTACGTCTGTACGTCTGTACGTCTGTACGTCTGTACGTCTGTACGTCTGTACGTCTGTACGTCTGTACGTCTGTACGTCTGTACGTCTGTACGTCTGTACGTCTGTACGTCTGTACGTCTGTACGTCTGTACGTCTGTACGTCTGTACGTCTGTACGTCTGTACGTCTGTACGTCTGTACGTCTGTACGTCTGTACGTCTGTACGTCTGTACGTCTGTACGTCTGTACGTCTGTACGTCTGTACGTCTGTACGTCTGTACGTCTGTACGTCTGTACGTCTGTACGTCTGTACGTCTGTACGTCTGTACGTCTGTACGTCTGTACGTCTGTACGTCTGTACGTCTGTACGTCTGTACGTCTGTACGTCTGTACGTCTGTACGTCTGTACGTCTGTACGTCTGTACGTCTGTACGTCTGTACGTCTGTACGTCTGTACGTCTGTACGTCTGTACGTCTGTACGTCTGTACGTCTGTACGTCTGTACGTCTGTACGTCTGTACGTCTGTACGTCTGTACGTCTGTACGTCTGTACGTCTGTACGTCTGTACGTCTGTACGTCTGTACGTCTGTACGTCTGTACGTCTGTACGTCTGTACGTCTGTACGTCTGTACGTCTGTACGTCTGTACGTCTGTACGTCTGTACGTCTGTACGTCTGTACGTCTGTACGTCTGTACGTCTGTACGTCTGTACGTCTGTACGTCTGTACGTCTGTACGTCTGTACGTCTGTACGTCTGTACGTCTGTACGTCTGTACGTCTGTACGTCTGTACGTCTGTACGTCTGTACGTCTGTACGTCTGTACGTCTGTACGTCTGTACGTCTGTACGTCTGTACGTCTGTACGTCTGTACGTCTGTACGTCTGTACGTCTGTACGTCTGTACGTCTGTACGTCTGTACGTCTGTACGTCTGTACGTCTGTACGTCTGTACGTCTGTACGTCTGTACGTCTGTACGTCTGTACGTCTGTACGTCTGTACGTCTGTACGTCTGTACGTCTGTACGTCTGTACGTCTGTACGTCTGTACGTCTGTACGTCTGTACGTCTGTACGTCTGTACGTCTGTACGTCTGTACGTCTGTACGTCTGTACGTCTGTACGTCTGTACGTCTGTACGTCTGTACGTCTGTACGTCTGTACGTCTGTACGTCTGTACGTCTGTACGTCTGTACGTCTGTACGTCTGTACGTCTGTACGTCTGTACGTCTGTACGTCTGTACGTCTGTACGTCTGTACGTCTGTACGTCTGTACGTCTGTACGTCTGTACGTCTGTACGTCTGTACGTCTGTACGTCTGTACGTCCGTACGTCCGTAGGTTTGTACGTCTGTACGTCTGTACGTCTGTACGTCTGTACGTCTGTACGTCCGTACGTCCGTAGGTTTGTACGTCTGTACGTCTGTACGTCTGTACGTCTGTACGTCTGTACGTCTGTACGTCTGTACGTCCGTACGTCTGTACGTCCGTACGTCCGTACGTCGGTACGTCTGTACGTCTGTACGTCCGTACGTCGGTACGTCTGTACGTCTGTACGTCTGTACGTCCGTACGTCCGTACGTCCGTACGTCTGTACGTCCGTACGTCCGTACGTCTGTACGTCTGTACGTCTGTACGTCTGTACGTCTGTACGTCTGTACGTCTGTACGTCTGTACGTCTGTACGTCTGTACGTCTGTACGTCTGTACGTCTGTACGTCTGTACGTCTGTACGTCTGTACGTCTGTACGTCTGTACGTCTGTACGTCTGTACGTCTGTACGTCTGTACGTCTGTACGTCTGTACGTCTGTACGTCTGTACGTCTGTACGTCTGTACGTCTGTACGTCTGTACGTCTGTACGT
Source organism: Callosobruchus maculatus (assembly GCA_951848785.1). Classification (NCBI taxonomy): domain Eukaryota; kingdom Metazoa; phylum Arthropoda; class Insecta; order Coleoptera; family Chrysomelidae; genus Callosobruchus; species Callosobruchus maculatus. The sequence continues at coordinate 35,376 of CATOUR010000768.1, read as the reverse complement.
CTGTACGTCTGTACGTCTGTACGTCTGTACGTCTGTACGTCTGTACGTCTGTACGTCTGTACGTCTGTACGTCTGTACGTCTGTACGTCTGTACGTCTGTACGTCTGTACGTCTGTACGTCTGTACGTCTGTACGTCTGTACGTCTGTACGTCTGTACGTCTGTACGTCTGTACGTCTACGTCTGTACGTCTGTACGTCTGTACGTCTGTACGTCTGTACGTCTGTACGTCTGTACGTCTGTACGTCTGTACGTCTGTACGTCTGTACGTCTGTACGTCTGTACGTCTGTACGTCTGTACGTCTGTACGTCTGTACGTCTGTACGTCTGTACGTCTGTACGTCTGTACGTCTGTACGTCTGTACGTCTGTACGTCTGTACGTCTGTACGTCTGTACGTCTGTACGTCTGTACGTCTGTACGTCTGTACGTCTGTACGTCTGTACGTCTGTACGTCTGTACGTCTGTACGTCTGTACGTCTGTACGTCTGTACGTCTGTACGTCTGTACGTCCTGTACGTCTGTACGTCTGTACGTCTGTACGTCTGTACGTCTGTACGTCTGTACGTCTGTACGTCTGTACGTCTGTACGTCTGTACGTCTGTACGTCTGTACGTCTGTACGTCTGTACGTCTGTACTCTGTACGTCTGTACGTCTGTACGTCTGTACGTCTGTACGTCTGTACGTCTGTACGTCTGTACGTCTGTACGTCTGTACGTCTGTACGTCTGTACGTCTGTACGTCTGTACGTCTGTACGTCTGTACGTCTGTACGTCTGTACGTCTGTACGTCTGTACGTCTGTACGTCTGTACGTCTGTACGTCTGTACGTCTGTACGTCTGTACGTCTGTACGTCTGTACGTCTGTACGTCTGTACGTCTGTACGTCTGTACGTCTGTACGTCTGTACGTCTGTACGTCTGTACGTCTGTACGTCTGTACGTCTGTACGTCTGTACGTCTGTACGTCTGTACGTCTGTACGTCTGTACGTCTGTACGTCTGTACGTCTGTACGTCTGTACGTCTGTACGTCTGTACGTCTGTACGTCTGTACGTCTGTACGTCTGTACGTCTGTACGTCTGTACGTCTGTACGTCTGTACGTCTGTACGTCTGTACGTCTGTACGTCTGTACGTCTGTACGTCTGTACGTCTGTACGTCTGTACGTCTGTACGTCTGTACGTCTGTACGTCTGTACGTCTGTACGTCTGTACGTCTGTACGTCTGTACGTCTGTACGTCTGTACGTCTGTACGTCTGTACGTCTGTACGTCTGTACGTCTGTACGTCTGTACGTCTGTACGTCTGTACGTCTGTACGTCTGTACGTCTGTACGTCTGTACGTCTGTACGTCTGTACGTCTGTACGTCTGTACGTCTGTACGTCTGTACGTCTGTACGTCTGTACGTCTGTACGTCTGTACGTCTGTACGTCTGTACGTCTGTACGTCTGTACGTCTGTACGTCTGTACGTCTGTACGTCTGTCGTCTGTACGTCTGTACGTCTGTACGTCTGTACGTCTGTACGTCTGTACGTCTGTACGTCTGTACGTCTGTACGTCTGTACGTCTGTACGTCTGTACGTCTGTACGTCTGTACGTCTGTACGTCTGTACGTCTGTACGTCTGTACGTCTGTACGTCTGTACGTCTGTACGTCTGTACGTCTGTACGTCTGTACGTCTGTACGTCTGTACGTCTGTACGTCTGTACGTCTGTACGTCTGTACGTCTGTACGTCTGTACGTCTGTACGTCTGTACGTCTGTACGTCTGTACGTCTGTACGTCTGTACGTCGTACGTCTGTACGTCTGTACGTCTGTACGTCTGTAACGTCTGTACGTCTGTACGTCTGTACGTCTGTACGTCTGTACGTCTGTACGTCTGTACGTCTGTACGTCTGTCTGTATGTCTGTATGTCTGTATGTCTGTATGTCCTGTATGTCTGTATGTCTGTATGTCTGTATGTCTGTATGTCTGTATGTCTGTATGTCTGTATGTCTGTATGTCTGTATGTCTGTATGTCTGTATGTCTGTATGTCTGTATGTCTGTATGTACGTCTGTACGTCTGTACGTCTGTACGTCTGTACGTCTGTACGTCTGTACGTCTGTACGTCTGTACGTCTGTACGTCTGTACGTCTGTACGTCTGTACGTCTGTACGTCTGTACGTCTGTACGTCTGTACGTCTGTACGTCTGTACGTCTGTACGTCTGTACGTCTGTACGTCTGTACGTCTGTACGTCTGTACGTCTGTACGTCTGTACGTCTGTACGTCTGTACGTCTGTACGTCTGTACGTCTGTACGTCTGTACGTCTGTACGTCTGTACGTCTGTACGTCTGTACGTCTGTACGTCTGTACGTCTGTACGTCTGTACGTCTGTACGTCTGTACGTCTGTACGTCTGTACGTCTGTACGTCTGTACGTCTGTACGTCTGTACGTCTGTACGTCTGTACGTCTGTACGTCTGTACGTCTGTACGTCTGTACGTCTGTACGTCTGTACGTCTGTACGTCTGTACGTCTGTACGTCTGTACGTCTGTACGTCTGTACGTCTGTACGTCTGTACGTCTGTACGTCTGTACGTCTGTACGTCTGTACGTCTGTACGTCTGTACGTCTGTACGTCTGTACGTCTGTACGTCTGTACGTCTGTACGTCTGTACGTCTGTACGTCTGTACGTCTGTACGTCTGTACGTCTGTACGTCTGTACGTCTGTACGTCTGTACGTCTGTACGTCTGTACGTCTGTACGTCTGTACGTCTGTACGTCTGTACGTCTGTACGTCTGTACGTCTGTACGTCTGTACGTCTGTACGTCTGTACGTCTGTACGTCTGTACGTCTGTACGTCTGTACGTCTGTACGTCTGTACGTCTGTACGTCTGTACGTCTGTACGTCTGTACGTCTGTACGTCTGTACGTCTGTACGTCTGTACGTCTGTACGTCTGTACGTCTGTACGTCTGTACGTCTGTACGTCTGTACGTCTGTACGTCTGTACGTCTGTACGTCTGTACGTCTGTACGTCTGTACGTCTGTACGTCTGTACGTCTGTACGTCTGTACGTCTGTACGTCTGTACGTCTGTACGTCTGTACGTCTGTACGTCTGTACGTCTGTACGTCTGTACGTCTGTACGTCTGTACGTCTGTACGTCTGTACGTCTGTACGTCTGTACGTCTGTACGTCTGTACGTCTGTACGTCTGTACGTCTGTACGTCTGTACGTCTGTACGTCTGTACGTCTGTACGTCTGTACGTCTGTACGTCTGTACGTCTGTACGTCTGTACGTCTGTACGTCTGTACGTCTGTACGTCTGTACGTCTGTACGTCTGTACGTCTGTACGTCTGTACGTCTGTACGTCTGTACGTCTGTACGTCTGTACGTCTGTACGTCTGTACGTCTGTACGTCTGTACGTCTGTACGTCTGTACGTCTGTACGTCTGTACGTCTGTACGTCTGTACGTCTGTACGTCTGTACGTCTGTACGTCTGTACGTCTGTACGTCTGTACGTCTGTACGTCTGTACGTCTGTACGTCTGTACGTCTGTACGTCTGTACGTCTGTACGTCTGTACGTCTGTACGTCTGTACGTCTGTACGTCTGTACGTCTGTACGTCTGTACGTCTGTACGTCTGTACGTCTGTACGTCTGTACGTCTGTACGTCTGTACGTCTGTACGTCTGTACGTCTGTACGTCTGTACGTCTGTACGTCTGTACGTCTGTACGTCTGTACGTCTGTACGTCTGTACGTCTGTACGTCTGTACGTCTGTACGTCTGTACGTCTGTACGTCTGTACGTCTGTACGTCTGTACGTCTGTACGTCTGTACGTCTGTACGTCTGTACGTCTGTACGTCTGTACGTCTGTACGTCTGTACGTCTGTACGTCTGTACGTCTGTACGTCTGTACGTCTGTACGTCTGTACGTCTGTACGTCTGTACGTCTGTACGTCTGTACGTCTGTACGTCTGTACGTCTGTACGTCTGTACGTCTGTACGTCTGTACGTCTGTACGTCTGTACGTCTGTACGTCTGTACGTCTGTACGTCTGTACGTCTGTACGTCTGTACGTCTGTACGTCTGTACGTCTGTACGTCTGTACGTCTGTACGTCTGTACGTCTGTACGTCTGTACGTCTGTACGTCTGTACGTCTGTACGTCTGTACGTCTGTACGTCTGTACGTCTGTACGTCTGTACGTCTGTACGTCTGTACGTCTGTACGTCTGTACGTCTGTACGTCTGTACGTCTGTACGTCTGTACGTCTGTACGTCTGTACGTCTGTACGTCTGTACGTCTGTACGTCTGTACGTCTGTACGTCTGTACGTCTGTACGTCTGTACGTCTGTACGTCTGTACGTCTGTACGTCTGTACGTCTGTACGTCTGTACGTCTGTACGTCTGTACGTCTGTACGTCTGTACGTCTGTACGTCTGTACGTCTGTACGTCTGTACGTCTGTACGTCTGTACGTCTGTACGTCTGTACGTCTGTACGTCTGTACGTCTGTACGTCTGTACGTCTGTACGTCTGTACGTCTACGTCTGTACGTCTGTACGTCTGTACGTCTGTACGTCTGTACGTCTGTACGTCTGTACGTCTGTACGTCTGTACGTCTGTACGTCTGTACGTCTGTACGTCTGTACGTCTGTACGTCTGTACGTCTGTACGTCTGTACGTCTGTACGTCTGTACGTCTGTACGTCTGTACGTCTGTACGTCTGTACGTCTGTACGTCTGTACGTCTGTACGTCTGTACGTCTGTACGTCTGTACGTCTGTACGTCTGTACGTCTGTACGTCTGTACGTCTGTACGTCTGTACGTCTGTACGTCTGTACGTCTGTACGTCTGTACGTCTGTACGTCTGTACGTCTGTGCGTCTGTACGTCTGTACGTCTGTACGTCTGTACGTCTGTACGTCTGTACGTCTGTACGTCTGTACGCCTGTACGTCTGTACGTCTGTACGTCTGTACGTCTGTACGTCTGTACGTCTGTACGTCTGTACGTCTGTACGTCTGTACGCCTGTACGTCTGTACGTCTGTACGTCTGTACGTCTGTACGTCTGTACGTCTGTACGTCTGTACGTCTGTACGTCTGTACGTCTGTACGTCTGTACGTCTGTACGTCTGTACGTCTGTACGTCTGTACGTCTGTACGTCTGTACGTCTGTACGTCTGTACGTCTGTACGTCTGTGCGTCTGTGCGTCTGTACGTCTGTGCGTCTGTACGTCTGTACGTCTGTACGTCTGTACGTCTGTGCGTCTGTGCGTCTGTACGTCTGTGCGTCTGTACGTCTGTACTTCTGTACGTCTGTACGTCTGTGCGTCTGTGCGTCTGTACGTCTGTACGTCTGTACGTCTGTACGTCTGTGCGTCTGTACGTCTGTACGTCTGTACGTCTGTACGTCTGTACGTCTGTACGTCTGTACGTCTGTACGTCTGTACGTCTGTACGTCTGTACGTCTGTACGTCTGTACGTCTGTACGTCTGTACGTCTGTACGTCTGTACGTCTGTACGTATGCACGTCTGCCCGTCTGTACGTCTGTACGTCTGTACGTCTGTACGTCTGTACGTCTGTACGTCTGTACGTCTGTACGTCTGTACGTCTGTACGTCTGTACGTCTGTACGTCTGTACGTCTGTACGTCTGTACGTCTGTACGTCTGTACGTCTGTACGTCTGTACGTCTGCCCGTCTGTACGTCTGTACGTCTGCACGTCTGCCCGTCTGTACGTCTGTACGTCTGTACGTCTGTACGTCTGTACGTCTGTACGTCTGCACGTCTGCCCGTCTGTACGTCTGTACGTCTGTACGTCTGTACGTCTGTACGTCTGTACGTCTGTACGTCTGTACGTCTGTACGTCTGCCCGTCTGTACGTCTGCACGTCTGTACGTCTGTACGTCTGTACGTCTGTACGTCTGTACGTCTGCACGTCTGTACGTCTGTACGTCTGTACGTCTGTACGTCTGTACGTCTGTACGTCTGTACGTCTGTACGTCTGTACGTCTGTACGTCTGTACGTCTGTACGTCTGCCCGTCTGTACGTCTGTACGTCTGTACGTCTGTACGTCTGTACGTCTGCACGTCTGTACGTCTGTACGTCTGTACGTCTGTACGTCTGTACGTCTGTACGTCTGTACGTCTGTACGTCTGTACGTCTGTACGTCTGTACGTCTGTACGTCTGTACGTCTGTACGTCTGTACGTCTGTACGTCTGCACGTCTGTACGTCTGTACGTCTGTACGTCTGTACGTCTGTACGTCTGTACGTCTGTACGTCTGTGCGTCTGTACGTCTGTACGTCTGTACGTCTGTACGTCTGTACGTCTGTACGTCTGCGCGTCTGTACGTCTGTACGTCTGCGCGTCTGTACGTCTGTACGTCTGTACGTCTGTACGTCTGTACGTCTGTACGTCTGTACGTCTGTACGTCTGCACGTCTGTACGTCTGTACGTCTGTACGTCTGTACGTCTGTACGTCTGTACGTCTGTACGTCTGTACGTCTGTACGTCTGTACGTCTGTACGTCTGTACGTCTGTACGTCTGTACGTCTGTACGTCTGTACGTCTGCACGTCTGCACGTCTGCACGTCTGTACGTCTGTACGTCTGTACGTCTGTACGTCTGTACGTCTGCGCGTCTGTACGTCTGTACGTCTGTACGTCTGTACGTCTGTACGTCTGTACGTCTGTACGTCTGTACGTCTGTACGTCTGTACGTCTGTACGTCTGTACGTCTGTACGTCTGTACGTCTGTACGTCTGTACGTCTGTACGTCTGTACGTCTGCACGTCTGTACGTCTGCACGTCTGCACGTCTGCACGTCTGCACGTCTGCACGTCTGTACGTCTGTACGTCTGTACGTCTGTACGTCTGTACGTCTGTACGTCTGTACGTCTGTACGTCTGTACGTCTGTACGTCTGTACGTCTGTACGTCTGTACGTCTGTACGTCTGTACGTCTGTACGTCTGTACGTCTGTACGTCTGTACGTCTGTACGTCTGTACGTCTGTACGTCTGTACGTCTGTACGTCTGTACGTCTGTACGTCTGTACGTCTGTACGTCTGTACGTCTGTACGTCTGTACGTCTGTACGTCTGCACGTCTGTACGTCTGCACGTCTGCACGTCTGCACGTCTGCACGTCTGCACGTCTGTACGTCTGTACGTCTGTACGTCTGTACGTCTGTACGTCTGTACGTCTGTACGTCTGTACGTCTGTACGTCTGTACGTCTGTACGTCTGTACGTCTGTACGTCTGTACGTCTGTACGTCTGTACGTCTGTACGTCTGTACGTCTGTACGTCTGTACGTCTGTACGTCTGTACGTCTGTACGTCTGTACGTCTGTACGTCTGTACGTCTGTACGTCTGTACGTCTGTACGTCTGTACGTCTGTACGTCTGTACGTCTGTACGTCTGTACGTCTGTACGTCTGTACGTCTGTACGTCTGTACGTCTGTACGTCTGTACGTCTGTACGTCTGTACGTCTGTACGTCTGTACGTCTGTACGTCTGTACGTCTGTACGTCTGTACGTCTGTACGTCTGTACGTCTGTACGTCTGTACGTCTGTACGTCTGTCTGTACGTCTGTACGTCTGTACGTCTGTACGTCTGTACGTCTGTACGTCTGTACGTCTGTACGTCTGTACGTCTGTACGTCTGTACGTCTGTACGTCTGTACGTCTGTACGTCTGTACGTCTGTACGTCTGTACGTCTGTACGTCTGTACGTCTGTACGTCTGTACGTCTGTACGTCTGTACGTCTGTACGTCTGTACGTCTGTACGTCTGTACGTCTGTACGTCTGTACGTCTGTACGTCTGTACGTCTGTACGTCTGTACGTCTGTACGTCTGTACGTCTGTACGTCTGTACGTCTGTACGTCTGTACGTCTGTACGTCTGTACGTCTGTACGTCTGTACGTCTGTACGTCTGTACGTCTGTACGTCTGTACGTCTGTACGTCTGTACGTCTGTACGTCTGTACGTCTGTACGTCTGTACGTCTGTACGTCTGTACGTCTGTACGTCTGTACGTCTGTACGTCTGTACGTCTGTACGTCTGTACGTCTGTACGTCTGTACGTCTGTACGTCTGTACGTCTGTACGTCTGTACGTCTGTACGTCTGTACGTCTGTACGTCTGTACGTCTGTACGTCTGTACGTCTGTACGTCTGTACGTCTGTACGTCTGTACGTCTGTACGTCTGTACGTCTGTACGTCTGTACGTCTGCACGTCTGTACGTCTGCACGTCTGCACGTCTGCACGTCTGCACGTCTGCACGTCTGTACGTCTGTACGTCTGTACGTCTGTACGTCTGTACGTCTGTACGTCTGTACGTCTGTACGTCTGTACGTCTGTACGTCTGTACGTCTGTACGTCTGTACGTCTGTACGTCTGTACGTCTGTACGTCTGTACGTCTGTACGTCTGTACGTCTGTACGTCTGTACGTCTGTACGTCTGTACGTCTGTACGTCTGTACGTCTGTACGTCTGTACGTCTGTACGTCTGTACGTCTGTACGTCTGTACGTCTGTACGTCTGTACGTCTGTACGTCTGTACGTCTGTACGTCTGTACGTCTGTACGTCTGTACGTCTGTACGTCTGTACGTCTGTACGTCTGTACGTCTGTACGTCTGTACGTCTGTACGTCTGTACGTCTGTACGTCTGTACGTCTGTACGTCTGTACGTCTGTACGTCTGTACGTCTGTACGTCTGTACGTCTGTACGTCTGTACGTCTGTACGTCTGTACGTCTGTACGTCTGTACGTCTGTACGTCTGTACGTCTGTACGTCTGTACGTCTGTACGTCTGTACGTCTGTACGTCTGTACGTCTGTACGTCTGTACGTCTGTACGTCTGTACGTCTGTACGTCTGTACGTCTGTACGTCTGTACGTCTGTACGTCTGTACGTCTGTACGTCTGTACGTCTGTACGTCTGCACGTCTGCACGTCTGCACGTCTGTACGTCTGTACGTCTGTACGTCTGTACGTCTGTACGTCTGCGCGTCTGTACGTCTGTACGTCTGTACGTCTGTACGTCTGTACGTCTGTACGTCTGTACGTCTGTACGTCTGTACGTCTGTACGTCTGTACGTCTGTACGTCTGTACGTCTGTACGTCTGTACGTCTGTACGTCTGTACGTCTGTACGTCTGTACGTCTGTACGTCTGTACGTCTGTACGTCTGTACGTCTGCACGTCTGTACGTCTGCACGTCTGCACGTCTGCACGTCTGCACGTCTGCACGTCTGTACGTCTGTACGTCTGTACGTCTGTACGTCTGTACGTCTGTACGTCTGTACGTCTGTACGTCTGTACGTCTGTACGTCTGTACGTCTGTACGTCTGTACGTCTGTACGTCTGTACGTCTGTACGTCTGTACGTCTGTACGTCTGTACGTCTGTACGTCTGTACGTCTGTACGTCTGTACGTCTGTACGTCTGTACGTCTGTACGTCTGTACGTCTGTACGTCTGTACGTCTGTACGTCTGTACGTCTGTACGTCTGTACGTCTGTACGTCTGCACGTCTGTACGTCTGCACGTCTGCACGTCTGCACGTCTGCACGTCTGCACGTCTGTACGTCTGTACGTCTGTACGTCTGTACGTCTGTACGTCTGTACGTCTGTACGTCTGTACGTCTGTACGTCTGTACGTCTGTACGTCTGTACGTCTGTACGTCTGTACGTCTGTACGTCTGTACGTCTGTACGTAGTCTGTACGTCTGTACGTCTGTACGTCTGTACGTCTGTACGTCTGTACGTCTGTACGTCTGTACGTCTGTACGTCTGTACGTCTGTACGTCTGTACGTCTGTACGTCTGTACGTCTGTACGTCTGTACGTCTGTACGTCTGTACGTCTGTACGTCTGTCGTGTACGTCTGTACGTCTGTACGTCTGTACGTCTGTACGTCTGTACGTCTGTACGTCTGTACGTCTGTACGTCTGTACGTCTGTACGTCTGTACGTCTGTACGTCTGTACGTCTGTACGTCTGTACGTCTGTACGTCTGTACGTCTGTACGTCTGTACGTCTGTACGTCTGTACGTCTGTACGTCTGTACGTCTGTACGTCTGTACGTCTGTACGTCTGTACGTCTGTACGTCTGTACGTCTGTACGTCTGTACGTCTGTACGTCTGTACGTCTGTACGTCTGTACGTCTGTACGTCTGTACGTCTGTACGTCTGTACGTCTGTACGTCTGTACGTCTGTACGTCTGTACGTCTGTACGTCTGTACGTCTGTACGTCTGTACGTCTGTACGTCTGTACGTCTGTACGTCTGTACGTCTGTACGTCTGTACGTCTGTACGTCTGTACGTCTGTACGTCTGTACGTCTGTACGTCTGTACGTCTGTACGTCTGTACGTCTGTACGTCTGTACGTCTGTACGTCTGTACGTCTGTACGTCTGTACGTCTGTACGTCTGTACGTCTGTACGTCTGTACGTCTGTACGTCTGTACGTCTGTACGTCTGTACGTCTGTACGTCTGTACGTCTGTACGTCTGTACGTCTGTACGTCTGTACGTCTGTACGTCTGTACGTCTGTACGTCTGTACGTCTGTACGTCTGTACGTCTGTACGTCTGTACGTCTGTACGTCTGTACGTCTGTACGTCTGTACGTCTGTACGTCTGTACGTCTGTACGTCTGTACGTCTGTACGTCTGTACGTCTGTACGTCTGTACGTCTGTACGTCTGTACGTCTGTACGTCTGTACGTCTGTACGTCTGTACGTCTGTACGTCTGTACGTCTGTACGTCTGTACGTCTGTACGTCTGTACGTCTGTACGTCTGTACGTCTGTACGTCTGTACGTCTGTACGTCTGTACGTCTGTACGTCTGTACGTCTGTACGTCTGTACGTCTGTACGTCTGTACGTCTGTACGTCTGTACGTCTGTACGTCTGTACGTCTGTACGTCTGTACGTCTGTACGTCTGTACGTCTGTACGTCTGTACGTCTGTACGTCTGTACGTCTGTACGTCTGTACGTCTGTACGTCTGTACGTCTGTACGTCTGTACGTCTGTACGTCTGTACGTCTGTACGTCTGTACGTCTGTACGTCTGTACGTCTGTACGTCTGTACGTCTGTACGTCTGTACGTCTGTACGTCTGTACGTCTGTACGTCTGTACGTCTGTACGTCTGTACGTCTGTACGTCTGTACGTCTGTACGTCTGTACGTCTGTACGTCTGTACGTCTGTACGTCTGTACGTCTGTACGTCTGTACGTCTGTACGTCTGTACGTCTGTACGTCTGTACGTCTGTACGTCTGTACGTCTGTACGTCTGTACGTCTGTACGTCTGTACGTCTGTACGTCTGTACGTCTGTACGTCTGTACGTCTGTACGTCTGTACGTCTGTACGTCTGTACGTCTGTACGTCTGTACGTCTGTACGTCTGTACGTCTGTACGTCTGTACGTCTGTACGTCTGTACGTCTGTACGTCTGTACGTCTGTACGTCTGTACGTCTGTACGTCTGTACGTCTGCGCGTCTGTACGTCTGTACGTCTGCACGTCTGCACGTCTGTACGTCTGTACGTCTGTACGTCTGTACGTCTGTACGTCTGTACGTCTGTACGTCTGCACGTCTGTACGTCTGTACGTCTGTACGTCTGTACGTCTGTACGTCTGTACGTCTGTACGTCTGTACGTCTGTACGTCTGTACGTCTGTACGTCTGTACGTCTGTACGTCTGTACGTCTGTACGTCTGCACGTCTGCACGTCTGCACGTCTGTACGTCTGTACGTCTGTACGTCTGTACGTCTGTACGTCTGCGCGTCTGTACGTCTGTACGTCTGTACGTCTGTACGTCTGTACGTCTGTACGTCTGTACGTCTGTACGTCTGTACGTCTGTACGTCTGTACGTCTGTACGTCTGTACGTCTGTACGTCTGTACGTCTGTACGTCTGTACGTCTGTACGTCTGTACGTCTGTACGTCTGTACGTCTGCACGTCTGTACGTCTGCACGTCTGCACGTCTGCACGTCTGCACGTCTGCACGTCTGTACGTCTGTACGTCTGTACGTCTGTACGTCTGTACGTCTGTACGTCTGTACGTCTGTACGTCTGTACGTCTGTACGTCTGTACGTCTGTACGTCTGTACGTCTGTACGTCTGTACGTCTGTACGTCTGTACGTCTGTACGTCTGTACGTCTGTACGTCTGTACGTCTGTACGTCTGTACGTCTGTACGTCTGTACGTCTGTACGTCTGTACGTCTGCACGTCACGTCTGTACGTCTGCACGTCTGTACGTCTGTACGTCTGTACGTCTGTACGTCTGTACGTCTGTACGTCTGTACGTCTGTACGTCTGTACGTCTGTACGTCTGTACGTCTGTACGTCTGTACGTCTGTACGTCTGTACGTCTGTACGTCTGTACGTCTGTACGTCTGTACGTCTGTACGTCTGTACGTCTGTACGTCTGTACGTCTGTACGTCTGTACGTCTGTACGTCTGTACGTCTGTACGTCTGTACGTCTGTACGTCTGTACGTCTGTACGTCTGTACGTCTGTACGTCTGTACGTCTGTACGTCTGTACGTCTGTACGTCTGTACGTCTGTACGTCTGTACGTCTGTACGTCTGTACGTCTGTACGTCTGTACGTCTGTACGTCTGTACGTCTGTACGTCTGTACGTCTGTACGTCTGTACGTCTGTACGTCTGTACGTCTGTACGTCTGTACGTCTGTACGTCTGTACGTCTGTACGTCTGTACGTCTGTACGTCTGTACGTCTGTACGTCTGTACGTCTGTACGTCTGTACGTCTGTACGTCTGTACGTCTGTACGTCTGTACGTCTGTACGTCTGTACGTCTGTACGTCTGTACGTCTGTACGTCTGTACGTCTGTACGTCTGTACGTCTGTACGTCTGTACGTCTGTACGTCTGTACGTCTGTACGTCTGTACGTCTGTACGTCTGTACGTCTGTACGTCTGTACGTCTGTACGTCTGTACGTCTGTACGTCTGTACGTCTGTACGTCTGTACGTCTGTACGTCTGTACGTCTGTACGTCTGTACGTCTGTACGTCTGTACGTCTGTACGTCTGTACGTCTGTACGTCTGTACGTCTGTACGTCTGTACGTCTGTACGTCTGTACGTCTGTACGTCTGTACGTCTGTACGTCTGTACGTCTGTACGTCTGTACGTCTGTACGTCTGTACGTCTGTACGTCTGTACGTCTGTACGTCTGTACGTCTGTACGTCTGTACGTCTGTACGTCTGTACGTCTGTACGTCTGTACGTCTGTACGTCTGTACGTCTGTACGTCTGTACGTCTGTACGTCTGTACGTCTGTACGTCTGTACGTCTGTACGTCTGTACGTCTGTACGTCTGTACGTCTGTACGTCTGTACGTCTGTACGTCTGTACGTCTGTACGTCTGTACGTCTGTACGTCTGTACGTCTGTACGTCTGTACGTCTGTACGTCTGTACGTCTGTACGTCTGTACGTCTGTACGTCTGTACGTCTGTACGTCTGTACGTCTGTACGTCTGTACGTCTGTACGTCTGTACGTCTGTACGTCTGTACGTCTGTACGTCTGTACGTCTGTACGTCTGTACGTCTGTACGTCTGTACGTCTGTACGTCTGTACGTCTGTACGTCTGTACGTCTGTACGTCTGTACGTCTGTACGTCTGTACGTCTGTACGTCTGTACGTCTGTACGTCTGTACGTCTGTACGTCTGTACGTCTGTACGTCTGTACGTCTGTACGTCTGTACGTCTGTACGTCTGTACGTCTGTACGTCTGTACGTCTGTACGTCTGTACGTCTGTACGTCTGTACGTCTGTACGTCTGTACGTCTGTACGTCTGTACGTCTGTACGTCTGTACGTCTGTACGTCTGTACGTCTGTACGTCTGTACGTCTGTACGTCTGTACGTCTGTACGTCTGTACGTCTGTACGTCTGTACGTCTGTACGTCTGTACGTCTGTACGTCTGTACGTCTGTACGTCTGTACGTCTGTACGTCTGTACGTCTGTACGTCTGTACGTCTGTACGTCTGTACGTCTGTACGTCTGTACGTCTGTACGTCTGTACGTCTGTACGTCTGTACGTCTGTACGTCTGTACGTCTGTACGTCTGTACGTCTGTACGTCTGTACGTCTGTACGTCTGTACGTCTGTACGTCTGTACGTCTGTACGTCTGTACGTCTGTACGTCTGTACGTCTGTACGTCTGTACGTCTGTACGTCTGTACGTCTGTACGTCTGTACGTCTGTACGTCTGTACGTCTGTACGTCTGTACGTCTGTACGTCTGTACGTCTGTACGTCTGTACGTCTGTACGTCTGTACGTCTGTACGTCTGTACGTCTGTACGTCTGTACGTCTGTACGTCTGTACGTCTGTACGTCTGTACGTCTGTACGTCTGTACGTCTGTACGTCTGTACGTCTGTACGTCTGTACGTCTGTACGTCTGTACGTCTGTACGTCTGTACGTCTGTACGTCTGTACGTCTGTACGTCTGTACGTCTGTACGTCTGTACGTCTGTACGTCTGTACGTCTGTACGTCTGTACGTCTGTACGTCTGTACGTCTGTACGTCTGTACGTCTGTACGTCTGTACGTCTGTACGTCTGTACGTCTGTACGTCTGTACGTCTGTACGTCTGTACGTCTGTACGTCTGTACGTCTGTACGTCTGCGCGTCTGTACGTCTGTACGTCTGCACGTCTGCACGTCTGTACGTCTGTACGTCTGTACGTCTGTACGTCTGTACGTCTGTACGTCTGTACGTCTGCACGTCTGTACGTCTGTACGTCTGTACGTCTGTACGTCTGTACGTCTGTACGTCTGTACGTCTGTACGTCTGTACGTCTGTACGTCTGTACGTCTGTACGTCTGTACGTCTGTACGTCTGTACGTCTGCACGTCTGCACGTCTGCACGTCTGTACGTCTGTACGTCTGTACGTCTGTACGTCTGTACGTCTGCGCGTCTGTACGTCTGTACGTCTGTACGTCTGTACGTCTGTACGTCTGTACGTCTGTACGTCTGTACGTCTGTACGTCTGTACGTCTGTACGTCTGTACGTCTGTACGTCTGTACGTCTGTACGTCTGTACGTCTGTACGTCTGTACGTCTGCACGTCTGCACGTCTGCACGTCTGTACGTCTGTACGTCTGTACGTCTGTACGTCTGTACGTCTGCGCGTCTGTACGTCTGTACGTCTGTACGTCTGTACGTCTGTACGTCTGTACGTCTGTACGTCTGTACGTCTGTACGTCTGTACGTCTGTACGTCTGTACGTCTGTACGTCTGTACGTCTGTACGTCTGTACGTCTGTACGTCTGTACGTCTGTACGTCTGTACGTCTGTACGTCTGTACGTCTGTACGTCTGTACGTCTGTACGTCTGTACGTCTGTACGTCTGTACGTCTGTACGTCTGTACGTCTGTACGTCTGTACGTCTGTACGTCTGTACGTCTGTACGTCTGTACGTCTGTACGTCTGTACGTCTGTACGTCTGTACGTCTGTACGTCTGTACGTCTGTACGTCTGTACGTCTGCGCGTCTGTACGTCTGCGCGTCTGTACGTCTGTACGTCTGTACGTCTGCGCGTCTGTACGTCTGCGCGTCTGTACGTCTGTACGTCTGTACGTCTGTACGTCTGTACGTCTGTACGTCTGTACGTCTGTACGTCTGTACGTCTGTACGTCTGCACGTCTGTACGTCTGCACGTCTGCACGTCTGTACGTCTGTACGTCTGTACGTCTGTACGTCTGTACGTCTGCACGTCTGTACGTCTGTACGTCTGTACGTCTGCACGTCTGTACGTCTGTACGTCTGTACGTCTGTACGTCTGTACGTCTGTACGTCTGTACGTCTGTACGTCTGCACGTCTGCACGTCTGTACGTCTGCACGTCTGTACGTCTGCACGTCTGTACGTCTGTACGTCTGTACGTCTGTACGTCTGTACGTCTGTACGTCTGTACGTCTGTACGTCTGTACGTCTGTACGTCTGTACGTCTGTACGTCTGTACGTCTGTACGTCTGTACGTCTGTACGTCTGTACGTCTGTACGTCTGTACGTCTGTACGTCTGTACGTCTGTACGTCTGTACGTCTGTACGTCTGTACGTCTGTACGTCTGTACGTCTGTACGTCTGTACGTCTGTACGTCTGTACGTCTGTACGTCTGTACGTCTGTACGTCTGTACGTCTGTACGTCTGTACGTCTGTACGTCTGTACGTCTGTACGTCTGTACGTCTGTACGTCTGTACGTCTGTACGTCTGTACGTCTGTACGTCTGTACGTCTGTACGTCTGTACGTCTGTACGTCTGTACGTCTGTACGTCTGTACGTCTGTACGTCTGTACGTCTGTACGTCTGTACGTCTGTACGTCTGTACGTCTGTACGTCTGTACGTCTGTACGTCTGTACGTCTGTACGTCTGTACGTCTGTACGTCTGTACGTCTGTACGTCTGTACGTCTGTACGTCTGTACGTCTGCACGTCTGTACGTCTGCACGTCTGTACGTCTGTACGTCTGTACGTCTGTACGTCTGTACGTCTGTACGTCTGTACGTCTGTACGTCTGCACGTCTGTACGTCTGTACGTCTGTACGTCTGTACGTCTGTACGTCTGTACGTCTGTACGTCTGTACGTCTGTACGTCTGTACGTCTGCACGTCTGTACGTCTGTACGTCTGTACGTCTGTACGTCTGTACGTCTGTACGTCTGAACGTCTGTACGTCTGCACGTCTGTACGTCTGTACGTCTGTACGTCTGTACGTCTGTACGTCTGTACGTCTGCACGTCTGCACGTCTGTACGTCTGTACGTCTGTACGTCTGTACGTCTGTACGTCTGTACGTCTGTACGTCTGTACGTCTGCACGTCTGCACGTCTGTACGTCTGTACGTCTGTACGTCTGTACGTCTGCACGTCTGTACGTCTGTACGTCTGTACGTCTGCACGTCTGCACGTCTGTACGTCTGTACGTCTGTACGTCTGTACGTCTGTACGTCTGTACGTCTGTACGTCTGTACGTCTGTACGTCTGTACGTCTGTACGTCTGTACGTCTGTACGTCTGTACGTCTGTACGTCTGCACGTCTGTACGTCTGTACGTCTGTACGTCTGTACGTCTGTACGTCTGCACGTCTGTACGTCTGCACGTCTGTACGTCTGTACGTCTGTATGTCTGTACGTCTGTACGTCTGTACGTCTGCACGTCTGTACGTCTGTACGTCTGTACGTCTGTACGTCTGTACGTCTGTACGTCTGTACGTCTGTACGTCTGTACGTCTGTACGTCTGTACGTCTGTACGTCTGTACGTCTGTACGTCTGTACGTCTGTACGTCTGTACGTCTGTACGTCTGTACGTCTGTACGTCTGTACGTCTGTATGTCTGTACGTCTGTACGTCTGTACGTCTGTACGTCTGTACGTCTGTACGTCTGTACGTCTGTACGTCTGTACGTCTGTACGTCTGTACGTCTGTACGTCTGTACGTCTGTACGTCTGTACGTCTGTACGTCTGTACGTCTGTACGTCTGTACGTCTGTACGTCTGTACGTCTGTACGTCTGTACGTCTGTACGTCTGTACGTCTGTACGTCTGTACGTCTGTACGTCTGTACGTCTGTACGTCTGTACGTCTGTACGTCTGTACGTCTGTACGTCTGTACGTCTGTACGTCTGTACGTCTGTACGTCTGTACGTCTGTACGTCTGTACGTCTGTACGTCTGTACGTCTGTACGTCTGTACGTCTGTACGTCTGTACGTCTGTACGTCTGTACGTCTGTACGTCTGTACGTCTGTACGTCTGTACGTCTGTACGTCTGTACGTCTGTACGTCTGTACGTCTGCACGTCTGCACGTCTGCACGTCTGTACGTCTGCACGTCTGTACGTCTGTACGTCTGTACGTCTGTACGTCTGTACGTCTGTACGTCTGTACGTCTGTACGTCTGTACGTCTGTACGTCTGTACGTCTGTACGTCTGTACGTCTGTACGTCTGTACGTCTGTACGTCTGTACGTCTGTACGTCTGTACGTCTGTACGTCTGTACGTCTGTACGTCTGTACGTCTGTACGTCTGTACGTCTGTACGTCTGTACGTCTGTACGTCTGTACGTCTGTACGTCTGTACGTCTGTACGTCTGTACGTCTGTACGTCTGCACGTCTGTACGTCTGCACGTCTGTACGTCTGTACGTCTGTACGTCTGCACGTCTGTACGTCTGCACGTCTGTACGTCTGTACGTCTGTACGTCTGTACGTCTGTACGTCTGTACGTCTGTACGTCTGTACGTCTGTACGTCTGTACGTCTGTACGTCTGCACGTCTGTACGTCTGTACGTCTGGACGTCTGTACGTCTGTACGTCTGTACGTCTGCACGTCTGTACGTCTGTACGTCTGTACGTCTGTACGTCTGCACGTCTGTACGTCTGCACGTCTGTACGTCTGCACGTCTGCACTGTAAGATGACACGTAGGGTGCCAAATTGTTAGCGAGAAGGGGGGACGGTAACTTGTCTCTTATGTTGGGTGTTGGGACTTTCAAATGGAAATGCTGGGTTTTATCTCAAAGTATAATATCGTACCAAAAATATCACATAGTATAGTATAGTATAGTCAAACACATAATATAGTCAAACCCGTGACTGTACTTTTCACACTTAGAAGTACCTAAAAGTTTAATAAACTACCAAGAATATCACACAATATAGTCACACCTGTGATTGTACTTGTCACACTTTAAAGTACTTGAGTTATCTTTACTCATGGGGGGCCCACCAGAATTAAGATTTACAACTATGAGTGATTTAAAGTTAAGAATAGTGGTACAACTTCATGTAGCATCTATCATAGTTCTAAATGGTACAAAATGTGGAATGTATGCTCATGCTATAAATGATATGGTGAAATAAAGCAAGAGTGATAGTTTGCTACTTATATAAGGCCTAAGGTGCTCCAAAGGTGGATACACTACTGAACAGGGTAAGTAATTGATACGATATTGAACTTAATTAAAAATGAACTAATAAAAATGTCTCTTCTAGGGCCACCATGAAGATTACGACCTGGAAGGCGTCTTAAAAGCTAAGCTCCCACCTGATACTCCGTAAATGCAGTACCCACAGTACCACAAGTGTACCAGCTCCAGGCGGTGAGGGTGTTGTAATGCCCATCCGGTACAAAGGGCTCGACATCCTAGTACAATACACTAATGGCTGTCTAAATATTCTTGACACTAAAGATGTAGGAAGAGCGATGAGCGTGCCAGATATAGATGGATGGAAGGTGATAAGACGGTAAGAAGATGATACGATGTAAAGATACGGTGTAAAGATGTAAAGAGGCCTGCAAAGAAACAAAACATAGGCCTTAGTACTTAAAAAGGGCACAAAGACTGCGCGGTCGGCCACGAAGCACGTGGACGTCCAGGTTACGTACCTTGATGGAGGGTGCCTCTCAAGTGAAGGTGAGTTGCCAATGCCCAGAATTCGTGATCCTGGATCCCTTCGCGGCTAGTGAACCCGAATCGGACAATTGGGAACCTGGTTGTGACGAACCTTTAAATCCGCTTTAGCGTGGTTTCCACAAGTTCGCCAGGTAACCTTTCACCTTAAAGAAAACTGGCCAAATGCGCGGTTCTCCCAGAAACTTCCAACGACGTCCAACGTCAGTCGTCACATCAAAAACGTCAAAGTGTCAACCACACTTCTGCTCAGATAAATTCTGTTCTTCCAGAATCAGAAATTTCTACCGACTTCCATCGTCAGTCGTCCCATCACAAACGTCAAAGTGTCAACCACACTTCTGTTCACACCTATTCTGTGCTGACCGTCAAGCGAATGTCAACCTCTAACCACACTTTTGATATGTAAACAAGACGCTGCGAATGTATTACTTTCGAACAAGATTGAGGTCTGATAACTCATCGGAATCAACTACAAAATGTACTAATTTCCCATATAATTTCAGGTACTACAGTGGCCATGGGGCACCAGTGGCTGAACAGGACCAAACCACCAAAATAGTTGAAAGTGTGATTTGTACCATAGCCCTAGGCACACTATGTCAGCTTCTGACCTGAATAAAGAGAAATACAGAACCTTTAGTACGCCCTTTATTCTGCTAGATATAGTAAGAAGTAGCCTCCGTCACACATAAGCTGAGGTAAATTAAGCATAAGATGAGTCAAGATAGGTAAACACAAGGTAAGATACTTTTGACCCGTAACAACCCCCCCTTTTCCCGGGAAAGTTTTACGTGAAGAGAAAACTTTCTCGAAAGAAAAACTTTAACGAAATAAAAAAAAACTGCAGGAAAATCTTTCCAAAACATTCAACCTAAAAGAATGCATCCATAAACAAACAAAAAAAAATGTTGTTCCTTTCCACATAATTTAACCAGAAATATGACATCCCAACGGTTCAATGAACCCCTGAACCATTAAAGTTTCACCCAAAAGCAAAATACTAAAAAAAAACACGTCACGAAACTTGTGGACAGGAAAGCGTCATCTTTCATACATAGGTACATCATGATTAGATGTCTCTGCTGTCCGGTACATCATCAGGAGGGTGGGCCTTTAAATCGTGAGCCGACCAAACCCCTTTATTCCTGCCGACTTCATCGGTCAATTCATAAGTCCATGGTGACACTATTTTTGTGACCGTAAATGGTCCGTCATATTTAGGAGCGAATTTAGCAGCAATGCCCTTAGCAGCATCAGATAGAGTGAAATTCCTCTTCCACACCTTCTGGTGAAGATGAAAGGTTTCCGATCGTCGACGTAGGTTGTATCGATGACTAGACCGTTCATAGGCTTGCTTCAATCGTTTCTGAACATCATCAAATACTCGCTTAAGCTCCTCTTGTCGTATCTCAGGCTGAAAATCGAGATTATTCGACAAACGGTGATCTTTGCCGGATAATAACACTTCACGTCCAAATATTACAAAATTGGGTGTTAACTGTGTTGTCTCATGTTTAGCTGAGCGAAGGGCGGCAGCTACTTGAGGCAAATATGTTTCCCAACTACGATGATTGACTCCTACATAAGCTGTGAGAGCAGTCTTTATGACACGATGGGCTCTCTCTACCGGATTTGCTTGCGCATGGTAGTTAGCAGTTCGTTGATGAATGACTTTATACCTTTCCAAGAGTGAAGTCATCTCTTTTCCAACGACGTTGCTTCCATTGTCGGTGATTAACTTCATAGGAACCCCGAATACAAGAAAAACTTGTTCCTCTAAGTACTTGCATATGTTCTTTCCACTAGCGGAACGCAACGGATGCAACAACACAAATTTGGAGAAGATGTCCATTACCGAGAGAATGTAGTTATAGCCACTGCTCGATCGAGGTAGTGGTCCAACCAAATCCAAACTTAACACTTGCCAAGGCCTGGTAGTCGTCGGTGCCACACTAAGCATCTGACCTTTTGGAGGTCGCTGCTCCGGTTTCGTGCGAATACAGGTAGCGCATCGATTTACGTATCGAGCTACATCTGCTTCCATCTTGGGCCAATAGTACTTGGACGCAATCCGAGCATACGTCTTGTAAACTCCTAAGTGTGCACAATGCGGAGGGTCATGGTGTTCACTTATAATAGTTGATCTAGCCTCTTTTGGTACGATTTCTCGCCAAAATTCCTGCTCGTCTGCCAAGTTTGGGTAACGAGGCGTGACTCGCTTATACAAGGTTTTATTCTCTATTCGCCACAGAGGATAGTTCTGCGGTTGTTCAGTAACCTTATCGCACATGGACTTATACCAACGATCCGTGGATGGTACATTTGATGGTGCTTCACTATCACCATCTAGAAGATCCAGAACTGGTACAGTTCTTGACAACGCATCGGGCACAACGTGCTGTTTCCCTTTCCTATGTACTATCTCAAAGTCATAGGCTTGGAGTCGCAAAGCCCATCTTGCGATTCTACCTACGGGGTCCTTTATACTATGTAGCCACTTAAGGCTATAGTGGTCAGTGATAACGGTAAAATGAGATCCTTCCAAATAGGGCCGGAGTTTCTCTACGGCAAATATGACCGCTAAGCACTCCTTTTCCGTAACGGTGTATTTCCGTTCGGCCTTTGTCAAAGATCTGCTGAGATAACAGACAACTTTGTCCTCTCCGTCAATTTTCTGGACGAGTACCGCGCCCAATCCATATTCTGACGCGTCCGTCTCGACATAAAAAGGTTTACTAAAATCTGGACAAGTGAGAATGGGTGCCGAAACTAAAGTCTGTTTTAGCTTCCGTAACGCATCTTCGCAGTTTTCATCCCACACAAACGGTTGACTCTTTTGAGTTAATCTTGTCAAGGGGGCAACCAAAGTAGAAAAAGATGGTACAAATCTCCGATACCAGGAAGCTAAGCCTACGATCCTTCGGACTTCCGTCACATTTCGGGGCGCTTTGATTTTAAGAATAGCCTCGACTTTCTCAGGATCGACTAACAATCCAGAACTATTTACAACATATCCAAGATATTTCAATTCTGACCTACAGAATTGACTCTTTTCACGATTCAAGGTTAATCCCGCATCAGTGATGCGTTTTAAAACTTCTCGTAGAACGTCGACATGCTGTTGAAAATCTGAAGTACATACGATTATGTCATCAAGATAGACAAAGGTATGCCCGTCTAATCCAGGTCCGAGGACTCGATCAATAAGCCTCTGCCAGGTTGCTGGTGCCGAGTGCAAACCAAAAGGTAACCTGGTGAATTGAAATAAACCACGATTTGGTACAGTGAATGCCGTGAGTGGCTTGGAATCATCTGATAATGGCACTTGCCAATAAGCACTCTTAATATCCAAGCTGGTGATATATCGAGCGTCTCGTAATTTATCAAGTATTGCGCTAACATAGGGTATTGGGTAGGCATCCGGAGTGGATACGGAGTTCAAACGCTTATAATTTACACAGAACCTCCAAGTTCCATCTCGTTTTTGGACCATAACTAAGGGACTACTCCATGGCGAGTTCGATTCCTCGACTATGCCTTTCTTCAGCATTTGATCTAGCTCTGTGTTGACAATCTTCTGCATTGCAGGGGACAAAGGGTAATACCTCTGCTTTATAGGAGCAGATGTCGTGCGGATCTTATGCTCGACTAGGTTAGTACATCCTAGCTTATCTCCCATTTTACCAAAAGCCTCGTCAACTACTGAATTCAAAAGTTGTAATTGCTCTTGTGTTAATGTATGGCAATCTTGAATCCCACTAACATACAGAGTTTGAACAGGGTCTTCTGTACGGAAAGACCATTCTCCATTGAACAGGTCAGGAATAATTTCCATCTCTTTCCAGAAATCAATACCAAGAATTAACGAGTGAGGTAGGGTTGGTATCACCGCTACTTTAATAATCTTTACCTTGTCTCGAAGCTTGACAGGTAATGAAACTTCACCAATAATTTCACACATTTGCCCGTTGGCTACTGTGCAATGTCTACTTCCGGTGGTTTCGAGTTTGCATATCGTGCTGAGTCCCTCCCAACCAGGACCGCCTAAAACAGTTTTTGAAGCTCCACTGTCTAATAAACCTAGAAATGTCATACCAAATATCTCTACCGAAAGGTACGGGCGCTCATCACCCTTGGCATGCGCCAGGATATAATTCAGCAATATTCTACTTTCAAAGTCACAAGTGGCCTCGGTATCTAAAGAATCTGGCGTGTCAGACAGTTGGCCTACTGTCTCGCCGCGTTCGCGTTTTTTGCCCTGCAATTTGGACAAGTTGCTGCTGTGACGTTGTCATTCCCACACTTGAAACAGAACAAGCGTTTCTCTTCCTTGCAGCTCTTGAATCTATGTCCCGTCTGGTTACAGTTCCAACACCTAGGGCCCTGAGCGTTATTGACATTGGTCGTGGACAGTGAGTTTACCTCTGGAGATATGCAATAAGCAACAGCTGAAGGACTTTCCGTAACGACGGATAAACGACCAGTCTCGATTCGGGGTTTGTGGTAAGCAAGATCAGGTTCAAGAAGCGACCTATAGTTTGTTGGAGGTGGTGTAAACCCTTGCACCCTTGTCGTCGTTTCCTCAACTGCACGTGCTAGCTGAGTAAGTTCTGAGATACTGCGAATCGTATGCAGAGCCAAGTGAGACTGAATATGAGGAAGTAGATTCCGCCGAATCATTTGAACCCTTGTAGCCTCATTGGGCTTGTTAGGTCCCAACTTGTTGAACAAGTTTTCCATCGCTGCCACAAACATAACAACCCTCTCTAGAGAACCTTGTGTTCGTTTCCTAATCTCCTCCCAGAGATCAACCTCATAGCCATATGGAAGAAAGTCCTGTTTCAATTTCAAAGCAAGTTCATCCCATGTACTGAAATTTTGAGTCCGTAACCAATATAATGCATCTTTGGTAAACAACTCGGTAGCTGATCTCAACAGGTGTTCCTTCGAAACTCTCCTGGATACTCGTAACTCTTCAATTCTTTCCAAAAAATTGGTAACACTGGTATGACCATCAAATTGAATTCTCCACCGTGAAACATCACCACCTTGAGAAAATGAATCTCCACGTCCACCGAAATGATCTAAGCAATAAGGATAAATCCCTGGATGACCAACATATCTGCTGCCATCAACAGCCTTCACCGAATCTGAACTCCTAACTCGACTAACAGGATCACCCAAAGTCAATCCATCCAGTCCAAGGTCGTCCAAGACTGCAGACTGTCTTGTTTGCGTAGCTATACGATTGCTGTCTGTCGGTAAGCTGCCTGCGGGTGCTTCCCCAGCTAAGTCACCAACAAATCTTCCACCCCCTGTACGCGAGGATTCAGCACGAACCTCCCCTGTAATTGCTTCAGGAATCAAAGGGTTAGGATCATCCAGAAGGGAACCCTCTACAACATTTGGTTCATCAAAGACACAAGCAGTATGCTTTGTGCCACTCTGTGTGCCAACATCATACACAGAACTGACAGAATCGAACAGCTGCACCACTTTACAAAGAAGCGATTGTTTGGCCTCATTCTGCTGATCGTTACCAAGTGGTAGTCTTCGCAAACGTCCTTGAATATGTGATAACCTTGAAGTAATTCGTTTGTATTCGTTAACCCTATTGCCGTTATCAAAATTCTGTACATCATTCTCAAGTTTACCTAATTTCGCTGTACAAATGTTAATTTCATCATCAAAGTCTAAATCTAGAGTCTCATTGACCAATGACATTAAGCCATCTCGTTCACCCCTAATAGCTCCTCTCAAAAGAGCACGGTTTTCATCCATGTTCTTCTGAGCAGTTAAACCTCTAACTTTTAATTCATAAATCAATTCCTCCGCCAATAGACGATTTACCTCCATTTTTGGTACCCCTGTCTATAGGTGAATCCTGAAAAAAAAAAAGTCCAAACTCCTCCCCCACCAAAGAGAGAAACCTGTGAGGAAAGCAAAAAAAAACTCAATGCCACAAAAAAAATATATCTACATATACAGAACTTGCCTACTTGCAGACCAACAATCTGTCCCAAAAGACAAACAATGAAAACTTCTTAAAAGTCCAGAACTTCCTGCACGTGCCGCAACGCAATCGGAAAACGCAAAAAAAAACCACAGGGTTTTTTTTCCTCTACAACTAGAACGGTTAAATACCTAAAGTACCTAGAATACGGTACCTAAACCAATATGTTCCAAATATCATACAACGCCCATCACTATCTGTAATAGGTATGTAAATTCACCCACAAAGAACAAAAATGTAATGTCCCATCTCTAGCGCTACATCACTATTAATTTGTAACCAATATGGTGATTTAACTACAATGAAAAAGAAAAGTAATGTCCCAACATTAGCAATAAATATCACTGGTTCTAACAGGTATGGTGATTGACTCACAGTGAACAAATTTAATGTCAAACAGTAATATGTAAATAAATTTTATCACATCAGAAAGTGAAATTCCACCATAACCTATCCACGTTGAGGCGCCAATTTGTAAGATGACACGTAGGGTGCCAAATTGTTAGCGAGAAGGGGGGACGGTAACTTGTCTCTTATGTTGGGTGTTGGGACTTTCAAATGGAAATGCTGGGTTTTATCTCAAAGTATAATATCGTACCAAAAATATCACATAGTATAGTATAGTATAGTCAAACACATAATATAGTCAAACCCGTGACTGTACTTTTCACACTTAGAAGTACCTAAAAGTTTAATAAACTACCAAGAATATCACACAATATAGTCACACCTGTGATTGTACTTGTCACACTTTAAAGTACTTGAGTTATCTTTACTCATGGGGGGCCCACCAGAATTAAGATTTACAACTATGAGTGATTTAAAGTTAAGAATAGTGGTACAACTTCATGTAGCATCTATCATAGTTCTAAATGGTACAAAATGTGGAATGTATGCTCATGCTATAAATGATATGGTGAAATAAAGCAAGAGTGATAGTTTGCTACTTATATAAGGCCTAAGGTGCTCCAAAGGTGGATACACTACTGAACAGGGTAAGTAATTGATACGATATTGAACTTAATTAAAAATGAACTAATAAAAATGTCTCTTCTAGGGCCACCATGAAGATTACGACCTGGAAGGCGTCTTAAAAGCTAAGCTCCCACCTGATACTCCGTAAATGCAGTACCCACAGTACCACAAGTGTACCAGCTCCAGGCGGTGAGGGTGTTGTAATGCCCATCCGGTACAAAGGGCTCGACATCCTAGTACAATACACTAATGGCTGTCTAAATATTCTTGACACTAAAGATGTAGGAAGAGCGATGAGCGTGCCAGATATAGATGGATGGAAGGTGATAAGACGGTAAGAAGATGATACGATGTAAAGATACGGTGTAAAGATGTAAAGAGGCCTGCAAAGAAACAAAACATAGGCCTTAGTACTTAAAAAGGGCACAAAGACTGCGCGGTCGGCCACGAAGCACGTGGACGTCCAGGTTACGTACCTTGATGGAGGGTGCCTCTCAAGTGAAGGTGAGTTGCCAATGCCCAGAATTCGTGATCCTGGATCCCTTCGCGGCTAGTGAACCCGAATCGGACAATTGGGAACCTGGTTGTGACGAACCTTTAAATCCGCTTTAGCGTGGTTTCCACAAGTTCGCCAGGTAACCTTTCACCTTAAAGAAAACTGGCCAAATGCGCGGTTCTCCCAGAAACTTCCAACGACGTCCAACGTCAGTCGTCACATCAAAAACGTCAAAGTGTCAACCACACTTCTGCTCAGATAAATTCTGTTCTTCCAGAATCAGAAATTTCTACCGACTTCCATCGTCAGTCGTCCCATCACAAACGTCAAAGTGTCAACCACACTTCTGTTCACACCTATTCTGTGCTGACCGTCAAGCGAATGTCAACCTCTAACCACACTTTTGATATGTAAACAAGACGCTGCGAATGTATTACTTTCGAACAAGATTGAGGTCTGATAACTCATCGGAATCAACTACAAAATGTACTAATTTCCCATATAATTTCAGGTACTACGGTGGCCATGGGGCACCAGTGGCTGAACAGGACCAAACCACCAAAATAGTTGAAAGTGTGATTTGTACCATAGCCCTAGGCACACTATGTCAGCTTCTGACCTGAATAAAGAGAAATACAGAACCTTTAGTACGCCCTTTATTCTGCTAGATATAGTAAGAAGTAGCCTCCGTCACACATAAGCTGAGGTAAATTAAGCATAAGATGAGTCAAGATAGGTAAACACAAGGTAAGATACTTTTGACCCGTAACAACCCCCCCTTTTCCCGGGAAAGTTTTACGTGAAGAGAAAACTTTCTCGAAAGAAAAACTTTAACGAAATAAAAAAAACTGCAGGAAAATCTTTCCAAAACATTCAACCTAAAAGAATGCATCCATAAACAAACAAAAAAAGATGTTGTTCCTTTCCACATAATTTAACCAGAAATATGACATCCCAACGGTTCAATGAACCCCTGAACCATTAAAGTTTCACCCAAAAGCAAAATACTAAAAAAAAAACACGTCACGAAACTTGTGGACAGGAAAGCGTCATCTTTCATACATAGGTACATCATGATTAGATGTCTCTGCTGTCCGGTACATCATCAGGAGGGTGGGCCTTTAAATCGTGAGCCGACCAAACCCCTTTATTCCTGCCGACTTCATCGGTCAATTCATAAGTCCATGGTGACACTATTTTTGTGACCGTAAATGGTCCGTCATATTTAGGAGCGAATTTAGCAGCAATGCCCTTAGCAGCATCAGATAGAGTGAAATTCCTCTTCCACACCTTCTGGTGAAGATGAAAGGTTTCCGATCGTCGACGTAGGTTGTATCGATGACTAGACCGTTCATAGGCTTGCTTCAATCGTTTCTGAACATCATCAAATACTCGCTTAAGCTCCTCTTGTCGTATCTCAGGCTGAAAATCGAGATTATTCGACAAACGGTGATCTTTGCCGGATAATAACACTTCACGTCCAAATATTACAAAATTGGGTGTTAACTGTGTTGTCTCATGTTTAGCTGAGCGAAGGGCGGCAGCTACTTGAGGCAAATATGTTTCCCAACTACGATGATTGACTCCTACATAAGCTGTGAGAGCAGTCTTTATGACACGATGGGCTCTCTCTACCGGATTTGCTTGCGCATGGTAGTTAGCAGTTCGTTGATGAATGACTTTATACCTTTCCAAGAGTGAAGTCATCTCTTTTCCAACGACGTTGCTTCCATTGTCGGTGATTAACTTCATAGGAACCCCGAATACAAGAAAAACTTGTTCCTCTAAGTACTTGCATATGTTCTTTCCACTAGCGGAACGCAACGGATGCAACAACACAAATTTGGAGAAGATGTCCATTACCGAGAGAATGTAGTTATAGCCACTGCTCGATCGAGGTAGTGGTCCAACCAAATCCAAACTTAACACTTGCCAAGGCCTGGTAGTCGTCGGTGCCACACTAAGCATCTGACCTTTTGGAGGTCGCTGCTCCGGTTTCGTGCGAATACAGGTAGCGCATCGATTTACGTATCGAGCTACATCTGCTTCCATCTTGGGCCAATAGTACTTGGACGCAATCCGAGCATACGTCTTGTAAACTCCTAAGTGTGCACAATGCGGAGGGTCATGGTGTTCACTTATAATAGTTGATCTAGCCTCTTTTGGTACGATTTCTCGCCAAAATTCCTGCTCGTCTGCCAAGTTTGGGTAACGAGGCGTGACTCGCTTATACAAGGTTTTATTCTCTATTCGCCACAGAGGATAGTTCTGCGGTTGTTCAGTAACCTTATCGCACATGGACTTATACCAACGATCCGTGGATGGTACATTTGATGGTGCTTCACTATCACCATCTAGAAGATCCAGAACTGGTACAGTTCTTGACAACGCATCGGGCACAACGTGCTGTTTCCCTTTCCTATGTACTATCTCAAAGTCATAGGCTTGGAGTCGCAAAGCCCATCTTGCGATTCTACCTACGGGGTCCTTTATACTATGTAGCCACTTAAGGCTATAGTGGTCAGTGATAACGGTAAAATGAGATCCTTCCAAATAGGGCCGGAGTTTCTCTACGGCAAATATGACCGCTAAGCACTCCTTTTCCGTAACGGTGTATTTCCGTTCGGCCTTTGTCAAAGATCTGCTGAGATAACAGACAACTTTGTCCTCTCCGTCAATTTTCTGGACGAGTACCGCGCCCAATCCATATTCTGACGCGTCCGTCTCGACATAAAAAGGTTTACTAAAATCTGGACAAGTGAGAATGGGTGCCGAAACTAAAGTCTGTTTTAGCTTCCGTAACGCATCTTCGCAGTTTTCATCCCACACAAACGGTTGACTCTTTTGAGTTAATCTTGTCAAGGGGGCAACCAAAGTAGAAAAAGATGGTACAAATCTCCGATACCAGGAAGCTAAGCCTACGATCCTTCGGACTTCCGTCACATTTCGGGGCGCTTTGATTTTAAGAATAGCCTCGACTTTCTCAGGATCGACTAACAATCCAGAACTATTTACAACATATCCAAGATATTTCAATTCTGACCTACAGAATTGACTCTTTTCACGATTCAAGGTTAATCCCGCATCAGTGATGCGTTTTAAAACTTCTCGTAGAACGTCGACATGCTGTTGAAAATCTGAAGTACATACGATTATGTCATCAAGATAGACAAAGGTATGCCCGTCTAATCCAGGTCCGAGGACTCGATCAATAAGCCTCTGCCAGGTTGCTGGTGCCGAGTGCAAACCAAAAGGTAACCTGGTGAATTGAAATAAACCACGATTTGGTACAGTGAATGCCGTGAGTGGCTTGGAATCATCTGATAATGGCACTTGCCAATAAGCACTCTTAATATCCAAGCTGGTGATATATCGAGCGTCTCGTAATTTATCAAGTATTGCGCTAACATAGGGTATTGGGTAGGCATCCGGAGTGGATACGGAGTTCAAACGCTTATAATTTACACAGAACCTCCAAGTTCCATCTCGTTTTTGGACCATAACTAAGGGACTACTCCATGGCGAGTTCGATTCCTCGACTATGCCTTTCTTCAGCATTTGATCTAGCTCTGTGTTGACAATCTTCTGCATTGCAGGGGACAAAGGGTAATACCTCTGCTTTATAGGAGCAGATGTCGTGCGGATCTTATGCTCGACTAGGTTAGTACATCCTAGCTTATCTCCCATTTTACCAAAAGCCTCGTCAACTACTGAATTCAAAAGTTGTAATTGCTCTTGTGTTAATGTATGGCAATCTTGAATCCCACTAACATACAGAGTTTGAACAGGGTCTTCTGTACGGAAAGACCATTCTCCATTGAACAGGTCAGGAATAATTTCCATCTCTTTCCAGAAATCAATACCAAGAATTAACGAGTGAGGTAGGGTTGGTATCACCGCTACTTTAATAATCTTTACCTTGTCTCGAAGCTTGACAGGTAATGAAACTTCACCAATAATTTCACACATTTGCCCGTTGGCTACTGTGCAATGTCTACTTCCGGTGGTTTCGAGTTTGCATATCGTGCTGAGTCCCTCCCAACCAGGACCGCCTAAAACAGTTTTTGAAGCTCCACTGTCTAATAAACCTAGAAATGTCATACCAAATATCTCTACCGAAAGGTACGGGCGCTCATCACCCTTGGCATGCGCCAGGATATAATTCAGCAATATTCTACTTTCAAAGTCACAAGTGGCCTCGGTATCTAAAGAATCTGGCGTGTCAGACAGTTGGCCTACTGTCTCGCCGCGTTCGCGTTTTTTGCCCTGCAATTTGGACAAGTTGCTGCTGTGACGTTGTCATTCCCACACTTGAAACAGAACAAGCGTTTCTCTTCCTTGCAGCTCTTGAATCTATGTCGCGTCTGGTTACAGTTCCAACACCTAGGGCCCTGAGCGTTATTGACATTGGTCGTGGACAGTGAGTTTACCTCTGGAGATATGCAATAAGCAACAGCTGAAGGACTTTCCGTAACGACGGATAAACGACCAGTCTCGATTCGGGGTTTGTGGTAAGCAAGATCAGGTTCAAGAAGCGACCTATAGTTTGTTGGAGGTGGTGTAAACCCTTGCACCCTTGTCGTCGTTTCCTCAACTGCACGTGCTAGCTGAGTAAGTTCTGAGATACTGCGAATCGTATGCAGAGCCAAGTGAGACTGAATATGAGGAAGTAGATTCCGCCGAATCATTTGAACCCTTGTAGCCTCATTGGGCTTGTTAGGTCCCAACTTGTTGAACAAGTTTTCCATCGCTGCCACAAACATAACAACCCTCTCTAGAGAACCTTGTGTTCGTTTCCTAATCTCCTCCCAGAGATCAACCTCATAGCCATATGGAAGAAAGTCCTGTTTCAATTTCAAAGCAAGTTCATCCCATGTACTGAAATTTTGAGTCCGTAACCAATATAATGCATCTTTGGTAAACAACTCGGTAGCTGATCTCAACAGGTGTTCCTTCGAAACTCTCCTGGATACTCGTAACTCTTCAATTCTTTCCAAAAAATTGGTAACACTGGTATGACCATCAAATTGAATTCTCCACCGTGAAACATCACCACCTTGAGAAAATGAATCTCCACGTCCACCGAAATGATCTAAGCAATAAGGATAAATCCCTGGATGACCAACATATCTGCTGCCATCAACAGCCTTCACCGAATCTGAACTCCTAACTCGACTAACAGGATCACCCAAAGTCAATCCATCCAGTCCAAGGTCGTCCAAGACTGCAGACTGTCTTGTTTGCGTAGCTATACGATTGCTGTCTGTCGGTAAGCTGCCTGCGGGTGCTTCCCCAGCTAAGTCACCAACAAATCTTCCACCCCCTGTACGCGAGGATTCAGCACGAACCTCCCCTGTAATTGCTTCAGGAATCAAAGGGTTAGGATCATCCAGAAGGGAACCCTCTACAACATTTGGTTCATCAAAGACACAAGCAGTATGCTTTGTGCCACTCTGTGTGCCAACATCATACACAGAACTGACAGAATCGAACAGCTGCACCACTTTACAAAGAAGCGATTGTTTGGCCTCATTCTGCTGATCGTTACCAAGTGGTAGTCTTCGCAAACGTCCTTGAATATGTGATAACCTTGAAGTAATTCGTTTGTATTCGTTAACCCTATTGCCGTTATCAAAATTCTGTACATCATTCTCAAGTTTACCTAATTTCGCTGTACAAATGTTAATTTCATCATCAAAGTCTAAATCTAGAGTCTCATTGACCAATGACATTAAGCCATCTCGTTCACCCCTAATAGCTCCTCTCAAAAGAGCACGGTTTTCATCCATGTTCTTCTGAGCAGTTAAACCTCTAACTTTTAATTCATAAATCAATTCCTCCGCCAATAGACGATTTACCTCCATTTTTGGTACCCCTGTCTATAGGTGAATCCTGAAAAAAAAAAGTCCAAACTCCTCCCCCACCAAAGAGAGAAACCTGTGAGGAAAGCAAAAAAAAACTCAATGCCACAAAAAAAATATATCTACATATACAGAACTTGCCTACTTGCAGACCAACAATCTGTCCCAAAAGACAAACAATGAAAACTTCTTAAAAGTCCAGAACTTCCTGCACGTGCCGCAACGCAATCGGAAAACGCAAAAAAAAACCACAGGGTTTTTTTTCCTCTACAACTAGAACGGTTAAATACCTAAAGTACCTAGAATACGGTACCTAAACCAATATGTTCCAAATATCATACAACGCCCATCACTATCTGTAATAGGTATGTAAATTCACCCACAAAGAACAAAAATGTAATGTCCCATCTCTAGCGCTACATCACTATTAATTTGTAACCAATATGGTGATTTAACTACAATGAAAAAGAAAAGTAATGTCCCAACATTAGCAATAAATATCACTGGTTCTAACAGGTATGGTGATTGACTCACAGTGAACAAATTTAATGTCAAACAGTAATATGTAAATAAATTTTATCACATCAGAAAGTGAAATTCCACCATAACCTATCCACGTTGAGGCGCCAATTTGTAAGATGACACGTAGGGTGCCAAATTGTTAGCGAGAAGGGGGGACGGTAACTTGTCTCTTATGTTGGGTGTTGGGACTTTCAAATGGAAATGCTGGGTTTTATCTCAAAGTATAATATCGTACCAAAAATATCACATAGTATAGTATAGTATAGTCAAACACATAATATAGTCAAACCCGTGACTGTACTTTTCACACTTAGAAGTACTTAAAAGTTTAATAAACTACCAAGAATATCACACAATATAGTCACACCTGTGATTGTACTTGTCACACTTTAAAGTACTTGAGTTATCTTTACTCATGGGGGGCCCACCAGAATTAAGATTTACAACTATGAGTGATTTAAAGTTAAGAATAGTGGTACAACTTCATGTAGCATCTATCATAGTTCTAAATGGTACAAAATGTGGAATGTATGCTCATGCTATAAATGATATGGTGAAATAAAGCAAGAGTGATAGTTTGCTACTTATATAAGGCCTAAGGTGCTCCAAAGGTGGATACACTACTGAACAGGGTAAGTAATTGATACGATATTGAACTTAATTAAAAATGAACTAATAAAAATGTCTCTTCTAGGGCCACCATGAAGATTACGACCTGGAAGGCGTCTTAAAAGCTAAGCTCCCACCTGATACTCCGTAAATGCAGTACCCACAGTACCACAAGTGTACCAGCTCCAGGCGGTGAGGGTGTTGTAATGCCCATCCGGTACAAAGGGCTCGACATCCTAGTACAATACACTAATGGCTGTCTAAATATTCTTGACACTAAAGATGTAGGAAGAGCGATGAGCGTGCCAGATATAGATGGATGGAAGGTGATAAGACGGTAAGAAGATGATACGATGTAAAGATACGGTGTAAAGATGTAAAGAGGCCTGCAAAGAAACAAAACATAGGCCTTAGTACTTAAAAAGGGCACAAAGACTGCGCGGTCGGCCACGAAGCACGTGGACGTCCAGGTTACGTACCTTGATGGAGGGTGCCTCTCAAGTGAAGGTGAGTTGCCAATGCCCAGAATTCGTGATCCTGGATCCCTTCGCGGCTAGTGAACCCGAATCGGACAATTGGGAACCTGGTTGTGACGAACCTTTAAATCCGCTTTAGCGTGGTTTCCACAAGTTCGCCAGGTAACCTTTCACCTTAAAGAAAACTGGCCAAATGCGCGGTTCTCCCAGAAACTTCCAACGACGTCCAACGTCAGTCGTCACATCAAAAACGTCAAAGTGTCAACCACACTTCTGCTCAGATAAATTCTGTTCTTCCAGAATCAGAAATTTCTACCGACTTCCATCGTCAGTCGTCCCATCACAAACGTCAAAGTGTCAACCACACTTCTGTTCACACCTATTCTGTGCTGACCGTCAAGCGAATGTCAACCTCTAACCACACTTTTGATATGTAAACAAGACGCTGCGAATGTATTACTTTCGAACAAGATTGAGGTCTGATAACTCATCGGAATCAACTACAAAATGTACTAATTTCCCATATAATTTCAGGTACTACAGTGGCCATGGGGCACCAGTGGCTGAACAGGACCAAACCACCAAAATAGTTGAAAGTGTGATTTGTACCATAGCCCTAGGCACACTATGTCAGCTTCTGACCTGAATAAAGAGAAATACAGAACCTTTAGTACGCCCTTTATTCTGCTAGATATAGTAAGAAGTAGCCTCCGTCACACATAAGCTGAGGTAAATTAAGCATAAGATGAGTCAAGATAGGTAAACACAAGGTAAGATACTTTTGACCCGTAACAGCACGTCTGTACGTCTGTACGTCTGTACGTCTGTACGTCTGTACGTCTGTACGTCTGTACGTCTGTACGTCTGTACGTCTGTACGTCTGTACGTCTGTACGTCTGTACGTCTGCACGTCTGTACGTCTGTACGTCTGTACGTCTGTACGTCTGTACGTCTGTACGTCTGTACGTCTGTACGTCTGTACG
>CATOUR010000767.1:0-27543 GCA_951848785.1 Callosobruchus maculatus | reverse complement strand
CACTTCCGCAGGGCTGCAGGATATGCGCAAGGATGCGAATCCCTTCCACCACCTGCGCCGCGCAGTCCTGCATCAGAAGGTCATCCGCGGTGATGTACGGCTCGCACTCGGCGGCGTTGATGATTAGCGTTTCGATTTTATCGCCGCCGCCGTGAAGCTTGGCGCCGGTCGGGAAGCCTGCGCCGCCCAGACCCGCAACGCCAAACTGATGAATACGCGCTATCAGCTCTTCCCGGCTGCGGGAGCGGTAGTCGCTCCAGCCGTCGCGATCGATCCAGCGGTCTTCGCCATCAGCTTCAATGATGGACGCTCAGCTCGGACAGCGCCGACGGATGGGCAACGGTATGCGGGGGCAATAGACACCACTTTACCGGAGGTCGGGGGCGTGAAACCGGCAGCATACGGCCGCGGCCAAAGGTCAGCGGCTGGCCGCGAAGGACGCTGTCGCCTTCCTTCACGCACAGTTCACCTTCCGCGCCGATATGCTGTTTCAGAGGCATAACGTAACGGGTCGCCAGCGGGATCTGACGCAGCGGCGTGCCGTTAGACTGCGATTTTCATCTCCGGCGGATGGATGCCGCCGTCGAAATCCCAGATCTTCTCTTTTCTGAAAGCAGAAAATAACTTAAACATGTTGTTCCACAGGAATATTGCGAACCGGAATGGCTTGAAGATCCCACTTCCAGTTTTCGGTTAGTCGTTTCAACCGGGCGTAGTTCTATACACTGCGTCGGGCAGGGCGCCACGCAGAGATTACAGCCGGTGCACAGATCCGCCACAACGGTGTGCATAGCGCGCGTTGCGCCCACAATGGCGTCTACAGGACACGCCTGAATACATTTGGTACAGCCAATGCAGTTGGCTTCGTCAATAACGGCAAGGGCGCGCACGGGCTCCTGCGCCTGTTCATCGCCGTCGACGGGCTGCGGATCGACGTTAAGCAGCGCGGCAATTTTGAGCATGACGGCTTCGCCACCCGGCGCGCAGCGGTTAATTTTCTCACCCTGCACGCCCACCGCCTCAGCATAAGGGCGGCAGCCGGGGTAGCCGCACTGCCCGCACTGGCTCTGCGGTAAAAGCTCATCGATTTTTTCAACAACCGGATCGTCCTCGACCGCAAAACGGCGGGAGGCATAGCCCAGAATGACGC
Source organism: Callosobruchus maculatus (assembly GCA_951848785.1). Lineage (NCBI taxonomy): Eukaryota > Metazoa > Arthropoda > Insecta > Coleoptera > Chrysomelidae > Callosobruchus > Callosobruchus maculatus. Next base: position 26,393 of record CATOUR010000767.1, on the reverse strand, counting down.
CAAACACCAGTCCCAGCACGCTGATGGACGCGATGGCAATCCAGATAGCACTCATTACAACTTCACCAGACCACTAAAGCCCATAAAGGCCAGAGACATTAAACCTGCGGTCACCAGCGCGATGGCGTTGCCGCGAAACGGCGCGGGAATATCCGCCGCCGCCAGACGCTCGCGAATGGACGCGAACAGAACCATAACAAAGGAAAAACCGACCGCCGCGGAAAAACCGTACAGCGCCGACTGCATGAAATTATGCCCAAGGTTGATGTTGAGCAGCGCCACGCCCAGCACCGCACAGTTGGTGGTGATGAGAGGCAGAAAAATACCCAGCAGGCGATACAGGGCCGGACTGGTTTTACGCACCACCATTTCGGTGAACTGCACCACCACCGCAATGACCAGGATAAAGGACAGGGTGCGCAGATAGAGCATGTCCAGCGGGATCAGGATCCAGGTATCAATCAGCCATGCGCAGATAGAGGCCATCGTCATCACGAAGGTGGTTGCCAGCCCCATGCCCATTGCCGTCTCCAGCTTTTTGGAGACGCCCATGAACGGACACAGGCCAAGGAACTTCACCAGCACGAAGTTATTAACCAGCACAGTTCCGACAAAGAGCAGTAAGTAATCGGTCATTATTTAGCCTGAAATAAAATAGCCGCCTATTATCGGATAAACGACAACAGGCCACAACAGGTTAACTGTAAGGTTATTACGGGTTAACGAAGGTCTTCTTCACGCGCGTTGAGCGCTTGAAATAGGGCACCAGAAGCGCCGTTGCCAGCAGCGGAAACAGCAGCTGGCGCACCGCCAGCGCGTCAGACACGGGCGAAAAGGCGAAGGCTTTTACGGCCAGCAGCACGGAGACCAGCAGCCAGATAATGTAGTGCTTCGGCACGCTTTTGCGGCGCCTGAAGAATGCGATGGTCAGCCACAGCGTGTAGTACCACATCGCGATCGCGAAAACGAACGACACAAACCAGGTCGCAATATTGAGCGCGCTCTGAGACATCAGCGTCTGGATAGCATGAGGCGTAATCAGTGCAGTGGTATAAAGCAGCAGCGCCAGAGACGCGCTTAATAATGCAACCAGCAGCCATGCCAGCGGGGCGATTAACCAGCCACCAATTCTTTCTCCAGGCAATGCGGTCATAGGCTCTCCCATAGTCTGCGCGAAATGTTATACAGAAATTTGCAGGGCGCAGAGTATATAACATTTCACGCGGATGGCTACTTTCTTATACTACATAACGCCATACGGATTTAGGGACTTCACCTACGTTGAACAGACGACCGCCAGAAACCAGTTCGGCGCGACGGTGATCTGCGGCACGGTACATATTGATGATGTCCTGATTATCCGACAGGGTATAGTTCAGATGGTCAAACAGTTTTTCCAGGCTCTCAAGGGAATTGATTTTGCGAAATTTTAATAAATAGTCCTGAACTGTCATATTAATGAGTTTCCATATAAAAGGGGTAATACCCGTAAAGGTAACGCGTTCGAATAATAAACGGATTAATAAAGACGTAAACTGTCCACTCGGGTAGCGTGACGAAATTAGGAGTTTTCTTTGCGAAGAATCAGGCACCCGTCGATGCCTGGAAGTGAAGGGTAACCCCGTTCATAACGTCAGGCAATACGTGCCATAACGTAAATTGTCACGCTTTATGACGAAACCGGATTACTTATGTTGTGCGACGGTCACAGGCTCCGGCGGCTGGTAGTTATCAATATGGCTGGCAACGCCAAGCAACACGACCGACACCCCAAGGACAATCCATCCCGCTAATTCAATGATTCGATTAATTATTGACGCCATAATTTGTGTTTGTAATTTATCCATAAATACAGATTGCAAATGTTACAGCGCCATTTTCCTCAGGGCAAGCGCTTTGGGAACGATTCCCCGGGATAAAAGGCACACTTTTACGGGCCGTAACAAATACCTTTGCCGCAGGATGCTATTTTAAGTCTAAGAACCTATCCCAGAAGGGATTGTCAGAATGTCGTAACTGATAATTTCTGAAGGTGAAAAGATGACAGGCAGCAAATGGCGGATCAGCGATGAACTTTGGGAAAAAATGGCACCGCTTATCCCTGAGCACAAAACCTGCCATCCACTCGGTACGCACCGGAAACGCGTTGATAACCGCGCTGCCATGGACGCCATATTCTTCGTTCTCAGGACCGGTTGCCAGTGGAACGCCCTGAACGCCACCGGGATATGTTCATCGAGTTCTGCACACCGGCGCTTTCAGGAATGGCGCGATGCCGGAGTCTTCGAGCGCTTCTGGCAGAACGGTTTGCTTGCCTGCGGGCATCTGGACAGCATTGACTGGTCCTGGCTGTCAATGGACGGCTGTATCACCAAATCGCCGCTGTCAGGAACAAAAAAACAGGCCGTAACCCCACTGACAGAGGGAAACAAGGCGTAAAGCGCAGCCTTTTGACGGACGCCTGCGGGCTTCCTCTGTCGCTGGTTGTCTCAGCAGCGAACACGCACGACATCAAACTGGTTGCGGATACGCTCGATGCCCTTCAGACGGGGCGTCCGGGGCAAAAACTCAGACTCTGCCTGGACAAAGGTTACGATGCAGGCTGGCTGAAAACATATCTGCAGAGCCGCCGCTACGAGCCGCATATCCAGTCCCGTAAAGAAGAGTCAGATGCCAGTAAAAACACGGACTTCAAAGCCCATCGCTGGGTTGTCGAAAGAACTCATAGCTGGATGAATCGCTTTCGCCGGGTTCTGACACGATGGGAAAAGAAGACTGAAAATTACGAGGCCATGTTGCATTTTGCCTGTGGTCTTATTGTCTGGAATAAAGTCCTATTGAGATAGGCTCTAAGGGCACATTATTAATCCGTGCGGCAAGCGCAAATGCGGTGGTAAATAAGCGCACGGCGAGGGGGCATATCATGAGTGAAAACATCCGCGTCGGTCTTATTGGCTACGGATACGCGAGCAAGACCTTTCATGCACCGCTGGTTGCCGGTACTCCGGGAATGGAGCTGGCGGCTATCTCAAGCAGCGATGAAACCAAAGTCCACGCCGACTGGCCGGCCGTGCCGGTGGTGACGGAGCCAAAGCATCTCTTTAACGATCCGAATATTGACCTTATCGTCATTCCCACTCCTAACGACACCCACTTCCCGCTGGCGAAGGCGGCGCTGGAAGCGGGTAAACACGTTGTCGTGGATAAGCCTTTCACCGTGACGCTGTCACAGGCGCGCGAGCTGGACGCGCTGGCGCGCAGCCTGGGGCGGCTACTGTCAGTATTTCATAACCGGCGCTGGGACAGTGATTTTCTGACGGTAAAGGCGCTGCTGAACGAAGGCACGCTCGGAGAAATTGCTTATTTTGAGTCGCACTTCGATCGTTTTCGCCCGCAGGTGCGGGACCGCTGGCGCGAGCAGGCCGGACCGGGCAGCGGCATCTGGTATGATCTAGCGCCGCACCTTCTCGATCAGGCCGTTCATCTGTTTGGGCTTCCCGTGAGCATGACGGTCGATTTGGCTCAGCTCAGGCCGGGGGCGCAAACCACCGACTATTTCCACGCCATGTTAAGTTATCCGCAGCGCCGTATTGTGCTGCACGGAACGATGCTCGCGGCTGCGGAATCGGCCCGCTATATCGTTCACGGCGCGCGCGGCAGTTACGTGAAGTTCGGCCTGGATCCACAGGAGGAGCGTCTAAAAAATGGCGAACGCCTGCCGCAGGAGGACTGGGGCTACGACATGCGTGACGGCGTGGTGACGCGCGCGGAGGGAGAGGTGCTGGTGGAGGAGACGGTGCTGACGCTACCGGGAAACTATCCTGCCTATTATGCCGCTATCCGCGACGCGCTGAACGGTTCCGGGGAAAATCCGGTTCCGGCGAGTCAGGCAATACAGATTATGGAGCTGATCGAGCTGGGAATTGAATCTGCCAGACATCGCGCAACGCTCTGTCTGGCATAAGGACGTGCCGGGCAGGCCCCGTGCCGCCCGGCACTGGCGTTAACCGCGAGCCACTTTATCCTTAAGCGCCTGCTTCTCTTCAGGCGTAAGGAAGGCGATTTCCAGACCGTTGATCTGCGCCTGGCGGATCTGCTCCCGGCTCAGCCCGGCCTGCGGCGCGGCGATAGTGTATTCGTGAATGATATCCACGCCCTGGACCGCCGGATCGTCGGTGTTCAGTGAAGCCAGCACCCCGTGCTCGAGGAAGGTTTTCAGGGGATGGTGCGCCAGCGATGCCACTGTGCTGGTCTGAATGTTGGAGGTCAGGCAGGATTCGATCCCGATGCGCTGCTCGGCGAGAAAATCCATCAGGGCGCGATCTTCAACCGCTTTGACGCCGTGGCCGATACGTTCCGCACCCAGCTCACGAATGGCCTGCCAGATGCTTTCCGGCCCGGCGGCTTCACCCGCGTGAACGGTGATGTGCCAGCCTGCATCGCGCGCCCGGTTGAAATGGGACAGGAACAGGCTGCCCGGGAAGCCCAGCTCGTCACCGGCAAGATCGACGGCGGTAATCTGGTCGCGATGCGCCAGCAACGCTTCCAGCTCCTGGAGGCAGGCCGATTCACCGAAGGTACGGCTCATAATGCCGATCAGCCGCGCCTGAACGTCAAAGGTTTTACAGCCTTCACGCACGCCGTCAATTACCGCTTCAACGACGCCCGCCACGGGCAGGCCGTGGGTCATCGCCATATAGCCCGGCGAAAAACGCAGCTCGACATAGTGCAGGCCGTTACGTGCCGCATCTTCGATGTTTTCAAAGGCAACGCGGCGGCAGGCGTCCAGAGAGGCCAGCATCTTCACGCCCCAGTCGAGTTTGCTCAAAAAACTCACCAGATCCGGTTCGTTCGAGGTGACCTGAACGTGGGGGAGCAGGGTATCAAGCGTTTCGGCAGGAAGCGTGAGATTGAACTGGCGGCCAAGATCGAGAATGGTTTGGGCACGAATGTTGCCGTCAAGGTGGCGGTGAATATCTGTTAAAGGCAGGCGGGTATCAATCATGGTCGCACTCTTTGCTGGTTAAAGTGCGCCATATTATAAAAAAAAATCGAGGTAAAAAGCTATTTGCGCAAGGGAATATTCCGTTGCGCAAATAATTTACAGCAGGGTGTTAATGCCGGCGATCAGCCGCTGAACGCCCTGTTCGAGCTTGCTGCGCGGACAGCCGGCATTCAGACGGACGAAGCCTTTGCCCTCATCCCCGTAGGTATATCCCGGCATAATGGCCACTTTTTGCTGTTCGATCAGCACCTTTTGCAGTGCTTTATCATCGATACCTAGCGGGCGAAGATCGATCCAGGCCAGATAGGTTGCCTCGGGCGGCAGCCAGTTGAGCTGCGGGAAAGCGCGGTTTAGCTCGTGGGCAACGTAGCGCAGGTTTTCTTCAAGATAGGCCCGCAGCGCGTCCAGCCAGGGTTCGCCCTGCTGGTAAGCGGCGATGTGGGCGGTGAGGGCCAGCACGGAAGGGGAAGAGAGTCCGTCCCGGCCTTTTAGCGCACTCAGGTAGGCGTTACGGCTGTCGTTATCGGCAATCAGTCCGTAGGCTCCCGTCAGCGCCGGTATATTGAAGCTTTTGGAACCGGAGGTCAGCAGCGCCCATTTACCGCGCGCAACCGCGTTCCAGGGCGTATGGCGATGCGATCCCCAGACCATGTCCATATGAATTTCATCGCTGACTACCGCCACGTTATAGCGTTCGCACAGCGCCGCGATCCTGGTCAGCTCATCCCGCGTCCAGACTTTGCCGGTCGGGTTTTGCGGGCTGCACAGCAGCAGGATGGTGTTTTCAGGTTTTGCCAGCGCGGCTTCGAGCGCGGCCATGTTCCCGTCCCAGCCGCCCGGCGTCTTCTGCATTGGCACCGAAACCACGGTACGCTGGTTGCCTTCGATGGCCTTATAAAACGCATCGTAAGCCGGGGTATGAACCACTACGCCGTCCCCCGGCGAGGACCAGACGCGGATAAGTTCAGAAACCATATAGATGACAGACGGCCCGTACACAACGGTTTCCGGGTCAATCTCGCTGTTAAAGCGCTGGCGGAACCAGTGCGCCACGGCGGCCAGGAATTCATCATTCTTCCAGCGGCTGTACCCTAACACGCCGTGGTTCACGCGCTGGTGCAGCGCATCGAGGATGCAGGGCGCGGTGGCAAAATCCATATCAGAGATGGTGAAGGGCAGCAGATCGGCAGCGCCGAAGCGGTCGGCGACATAATCCCACTGGGTACACCAGGTGCCGTGTCGGTCCACGACGGTAGAAAAATCAAACATCACGGTGCTCCGTAAAATAAAACCCCCTCACAGCGAGGGGGCGAGGCATCAGGCTTCGACGGTTCGCATCAGGGTTGCCAGTTCATCCTTCACTGACTGAACCTGCGGGCCTATGACCACCTGCAAATTGTGTTGATTTAACTGTACCACGCCGATTGCCCGGTTAGCCTTCAGCGCGTTAGCATCGACTTTAGACATATCCGCCACCGACAGGCGCAGGCGGGTGATGCAGTTATCCAGCGAGGTGATGTTATCCGCACCGCCCAGCGCCGCCAGAATCGCCGGCGTGTTATAGCCGGATTTGCCGACGGTACCGGCCACCGCCTGCTCAACGCTGGTGGCGGTATCGGTATCGCGTCCAGGCGTTTTCAGGTTAAAGCGGGTGATGGCGAAGCGGAAGATCCCGTAGTACACCGCGAACCAGATCGCGGCCACAACCGGCACCAGATACCACTTGGTGGACAGGCCGTGCAGGATACCGAATACCACGAAGTCGATCACGTTGCCGTCGGTGTTGCCGATGGTCACACCCAGTACGGCCATTACGGTAAAGCCCAGGCCCGTCAGAACGGCATGGATGAGGTACAGCACCGGCGCTACGAACAGGAACAGGAACTCGATAGGCTCTGTCGTGCCGCCCACCACGCAGGCGATTACGCCGGAGATCAGCAGGCCCTTAATTTTATGACGATTCTCCGGACGGGCGCAGTGGTACATTGCCAGCGCGGCTCCCGGCAGGCCGCCGAGGAATGCGGGCATTTTACCCTGCGACAGGAAGCGGGTCGCGCTTTCAGAGAAGCCGTGGGTGGTCGGGCAGCTCAGCTGCGCCTGGAAGATGGTCAGCGCGCCGCTTACCGAATGGCCGCAGACGTCCATGGTGCCGCCGGCTTCGGTAAAGCGAATCAGGGCCACCAGAATATGCTGTAAGCCAAACGGCAGCAGCAGACGCTCGCCCGTACCGAAAATCATCGGGCCGAAATCACCCGCACCGTTAATGATCCGGCCAATCCCGGCGATCCCCATGGCAAACACTGGCCAAATCAGCGGGATGATCAGGCCAAACAGGCCCATTACAACCAGCGTAATGATGGGTACAAAGCGGGTGCCGCCGAAGAAGGCCAGCGCGTCGGGCAGGCGGATGTTGTGAAAGCGCTCGTGCAGCATCCAGATAATCACGCCGGCGATCACCGCCCCGAGGATCCCGGTATCGATGGACTGAATGCCAATCACGCTCTGAATGTTATTGGCTTTCAGCACCGCCGCGTCGGTCGTCGGCAGGATCCCCTTCGCGGTGAGCCAGAAGTTGACCGCGAGGTTCATCACCGCATAGCCAACGAAGCCCGCGAACGCCGCCACGCCTTTGTTCTCGCGCGCCAGCCCCAGAGGAATAGCAATACAGAACATCACCGGCAGGAAGCTGAAGGCGAAGGAGCCAACCTTGCTCATCCAGATGAAGATCGCCTGAAGCACCGGATTACCGAGGAAGGGAATCAGGGTAATCACGTCGTGGCTGCTTAACGAACTGCCGATCCCCAGCATGATCCCGCAAAAAGAGAGAAGCGCCACGGGCAACATAAAGGTTTTACCCAGTTGCTGGAAAAACTCCCACAGCGATATTTTTTGTGCTGCTTTCGCCGTCATAAAACGACTCCTTAAATAGTGGAACGTTATTTACCTGCCTCAATGGAGCGAGAAGATAAAACGTTTTATCAAACTTTAGTGCGCGCTGAATCACATTCCCGGGCTTTCACTGGTAGTATAAATAGAACATATTGATAAAACGTTTTAGCGATCTCACTATCAGGGAGTCACGCCACCACATGGCTGTAGCGAAAAAGATCACCATTAACGATGTCGCGCTGGCGGCGGGGGTTTCCGTCAGCACCGTTTCGCTGGTGCTGAGCGGGAAGGGGCGCATCTCTCCCGCCACCGGCCAGCGCGTCAACGAGGCCGTTGAGCAACTGGGCTTTGTGCGTAATCGCCAGGCGTCGGCGCTGCGCGGCGGACAGAGCGGGGTGATAGGGCTGATCGTTCGCGACCTGACGTCGCCGTTTTACGCCGAGCTGACCGCCGGGCTTACCGAAGCGCTCGAAGCGCAGGGGCGAATGGTCTTTCTCCTTCACGGTGGCCGGGAAGCGGAGCAGCTACTGTCCCGGCTGGACATGCTGCTGACGCAGGGGGTAGACGGCGTGATCGTCGCCGGGGCCTCCGGGGTGGGCAGCGAGCTGTGCGAGCGCGCCGCGCAGAAAGGCGTGCCGCTGGTGTTTGCCTCGCGCGCCAGCTATCTCGACGAAGCCGATACGCTTCGCCCGGATAATATGCAGGCCGCGCAAATGCTGACCGAGCATCTTATTCATCGCGGACATCAGCGCATCGCCTGGCTCGGCGGCAAAAGTTCGTCCCTGACGCGCGCCGAACGCGTAGGCGGATACTGCTCAACGCTTATCAAATACGGGCTTCCGTTCCACAGCGAATGGGTGGTGGAGTGCGAGTCCAGCCAGAAGAAGGCGGCGGAAGCGATCGCTACGTTGCTGCGCAGCAGCCCGACCATCAGCGCCGTCATTTGCTACAACGACGTGATTGCCATGGGGGCATGGTTTGGCTTAATTCGTGCCGGCCGCCAGAGCGGCGAGGGCGGGGTTGAAACGTTCTTCGGCCATCAGGTGGCGCTGGGGGCGTTTGCCGACGTCGGGGAAAATGCGCTGGACGATCTTCCCATCGTCTGGGCGACGACCCCGGCCCGGGAGATGGGTTACACCCTGGCGGACAGGATCATGCAGCGGATTGAAAAGTCGGACGTGCAGGCCGGGCACCAGATTGTGGCGGCGCGGTTAGTGACGGTGAAGTGACTCCTGCCGCTTACGTCAGTGGATCCTGCGCCAGCCGCGCCTCCAGGGCTTCCACAAACGTTCTTACCTTAGCGGGGATCAGCCGGGACGTCGGGTAGACTGCCCACACGGCCAGCGCTTCCGGCCGCGCGTCCTTAAGGACGATCCGCTCAAGCTGGCCCGTGGCAAACGCGGGTTCAACATACCAGCGGGACAAATTCGCAATCCCCATTCCCCCCAGACACGCTTCAAAGATGGCCTCTATAGAGTTAGCCGAAAAACGTCCCGACACTTTTTGCCGGTGGCGGATATCGCCCTGCTCGAATGACCAGTGCATTGTGTCTGAAGCGGTCAGGCAGCTGTGTTCAGCAAGATCGCCAAGCGTTTCAGGATAGCCGTTCGCCGCCAGGTACTCCGCGCTGGCGCACAGGTCGCGGGGGTTATCGCAGAGCCGGTGGGCCACCAGGCGGTTATCCCTCAGCGGCGCGATACGTAAGGCCACGTCCAGCCCATGGCTGACAATATCGATTTGTTCGTCAGTAGCCAGCAAATCGACCTGGAGGGCGGGGTGCTGTCGCATAAAGCCGGGGAGCATCGGGGCGATGATTTTGCGTCCAAACGCCGCAGAGGCGGTGATGCGAAGATGTCCGGCAAGGTGAGACCCATCGGGAAACAGATCCGCCAGCGCGTTGGTTTTATCCTCCAGCAGGGCATGCGCGTGGGGCAAAAACACCTCGCCATCGCCGGTGGGCGAGAGGGAGCGCGTGGTGCGGTGAACCAGACGCACCCCCAGCTCCGCTTCAAGGGCATTCAGCGCGCGGGAAGCCGCCATGGCGCTCATTGACAGCCGACGGGCGGCACCGGCCAGGCTGCCTGCCCTGACTGCTTCAATAAATACTTCAACGTCTTCCAGCTTCATTATATCGACTCTCGTTATACTGGCGTATCAAATCATACATCTACACTATTAATCGTTATAGCGCCATAGTCATTTCACGTCCTGATAAACGCTACATACGGAGTGAAAATGAAAAAGATAACAACGGCGCTGGCGCTCAGCGGTTTGATTTTTGTTGGTTCAGCGTGGGCGGATGCGCCTGCACAGATTCGCCAGCAGGTTCCGGGCTATTACCGTCTGGCAGTGGGGCACTATGAGGTCACGGCGCTGTTCGATGGCTACAACGATCTTTCGCCATCACTGTTGAAGGGGCTATCCGCGAATAATATTCGCACGCTGCTGGCGCAGCGCCGCATCGATGCCGAACGTATGCCGACGTCGTTTAACGCGTTTCTGATCAACACCGGTAAGCATCTGATTATGATTGACAGCGGGGCGGGCCATTGCGTGCCGCAGACCGCAGGCCAGCTGATCCCGAATATGGAGGCTTCCGGCTATCGCCCCGAGCAGGTAGACGCCATTTTCCTCACCCACCTCCATCTCGATCACGTCTGCGGTCTGAGCGATGCCGCAGGGAAGGCGCTTTTCCCTAACGCTACGGTTTACGTCCCACAGGGTGAGGCTGACTACTGGCTCGATCCCGCTAAAGAGGCGAGCGCGCCTGCGAATGCAAAAGAATATTTCGCCATCGCGCAAAAAGCGTTGTCGTCTTATAGCGCCTCGGGGCGCCTTAAAACCTTCGTTCCGCCCGCGTCGCCGATCCCGGAGGTGCAAACCGCCTATGCGCCGGGCCATACGCCGGGCAGCACCGTTTATCGTTTTACGTCTGAAGGGCAGGCGATCGACGTTATTGGCGATCTCATCCACGCCCCGGCGATCCAGTTTCCCCACCCCGACGTCTCGATTCGCTTTGATGTTGACGCGAAGAAAGCCGTCGCGTCCCGCACGCAGGAATTTAACGCCCTGGCAAAAAGCGGCGAATGGGTCGCTGCTGCGCACCTGCCTTTTCCTGGCGTGGGCCATATTACTGACAGCGGTCAGGGCTTCAGCTGGAGCCCCGCCACCTATGGTCCCTATCAGCGCGCCGCGCACGTGCCGCTGCTGAAATAAGAGGTTAAACGCATGAAAAGTTACACCGTAACAGCTAACGGCATCCGCCAGTTTGTGGTTGAGGAAGGCGAAGGCGCGCCGGTGATCCTCCTGCACGGTTTTCCCGAAACGCATTACGCCTGGCGCTACCAGATGCCGGTGTTGTCCAGGCACTATCGCGTAATTGCACCCGATCTGCGCGGTTACGGGGAGACGGACAAACCCGCTTCGGGCTACGACAAACGCAATATGGCCCGGGATATCCGGGAGCTTATGCGCGCGCTGGGTCTGGAAAAAGTGGTGCTGGTGGGGCACGACCGGGGGGCCCGCGTCGCCACCCGGTTCGCTAAAGATTACCCTGAACAGGTCGATCGTCTGGTGGTGATGGACAACGTGCCAACGCGTATCGTCGCACGCGATCTTAATGCCTCGGTTGCCCGGGCGTACTGGTTTTTCCTGTTCCATCTGGTGCCCGATCTGCCGGAGGCCTTAATTGCAGGGCGCGAGCATATCTGGCTTCGTCATTTTTTCTCAGACTGGACGTTCGATCCGTCGACGATTAGCGGTGAGGCCTTTGATACCTACGTCCGCGCGTATCAGGCACCGGGAGCGGTACGGGGAGCAATGGCGGACTACCGCGCCAACGCCGAAGACGTGGCGCAGGATCTGGACGATGCCGATGTGAAGATTGCCTGCCCGGTTATGTCCTTGTGGGGTAATGATTTTCACGCAGTGGGTAAACTTTTCGATATGCGAAGCGTTTGGGCAGAAATGGCGGATGACCTCAGAGCGCATGCCATAGAAGAGTGTGGGCATCTGCCGCAGGAGGAACAGCCGGAGAAAGTGAACGCGCTGCTGATGGATTTCCTGGAGGGCTGGAAGGGATAAGCGGCCAAAAAAAGCACCTCAATGAGGGGCTTGGGTCGATTACTGCTGCGGTACCGCCGGCGGCACTGCCGGGGCAGCCGGTTCCGGCATGCCCAGGGTCGGCATACCAAACATGCCGACAAAGTCTTCCAGCGGCATTTTGTCGCCGTTAAGCGTTACCTGCCCGTTGGCGTATTGCAGGCTGGTGGAGATAGTGTTGTCTTCCACCTTCGTGATGCGGAACATCTGGCCCATCGCCGCCAGGCCTTTCACCTGCTGGTTCGCCAGCTTGCCTGCATCATCCTCACCGTAACCCTCAAGCTTCGCGATCTGCGTCATGAACTCGGTCGCCATATCCATCGGGATGGTGAGCTTGCTGTCGAGCGACTTCACGCTGCGGTCAACTTCCTGTGCCAGCGTCTGCGGCTCACCGGTGGCGGCCGCCGGATCCTTCAGGAACAGGGACAGGTTAAGGTTGGTTTCGCCCTTCGCGTTTTTCCAGCTCAGCGGCGCTACGGTAATAACCGGTTCGCCTTTCAGCAGAACAGGCAGGTTATTAAACAGCACCGCCATGGCCTGCTGCTGGTAAGCCTGCGGGTTCTGCTGCAGCGCGGCATCGGTCAGCAGGGCCTGGCTCTCTTTGCTGTATTTCTGGCTAAACTCGTGCCACGCCTTGCCGTCAATATTGCCGATTTTGAGCGACAGTTTGCCGGTACCCAGATCCTGGTTCTGCACCTTCAGGCTTTTTAGGCCGTAATCCAGCTGGGTGTTGATGCTTTTACCGTCTTTGGACACGTCGGACTTGCCGTCCAGCTCCATGCCTTCCAGCACGGCCATCTCTTTGCCTTCAATCGCAATGGCGATTTTGTCGAGGCTCAGCTTCTGGTCACCAATACGCTCGGCAAAATCGGTCATACGGCTGTTGCCGCTCGCTTTAAGGTTGTTAAAGGTGAGCTGGACCTTCTGGTTGTACTCATTGACTGAGTTAACCAGGCCGCTTTCCGCCTCGCCGGTCAGCGAGACGTTTTTGCCGTCACGATCGGCGTCAAGCTGGAAATTACCGCCGCTGAAGGCGACCTTGTCGGTGCCTTGTTCGTAATTCAGCGCTTTCAGGTCGATATCAGAGCGCGTGTCGCCGGCATAGCTGATGCGGGTATTAATCTCAAACGGAGATTCATTTTTCGCCATGTCGAAAAGCGGCTTCGTCACGTCGTTATTCACCAGCACGGTTCGGGCCGACGCCATGGATGGGATCAGATTAAACTTTTTCAACTGCGCCAGCGGGAACGGACCGTGGCTGACCACTTCATCCAGCACGACGTTCTGGCCCGGCTTCAGCCAGGCATTCTGATTCCCCGCCACCGGCTTCACCACCACCTGCATATGGCTGGTAAACACGCCACGCTGGTAGTTCTGGTAGCTCAGCTCCAGGCCTGCTTCAGGCGCGCTGCGCTTAATCTCGCTGTTTGCCTGCGCCATCATCTCTGCCAGACGGCTTTCCAGCTGTTTCCCGGTATACCAGGAAGCACCTGTCCAGATCGCGCCTAAAGCAACAATCACTCCTACCGCTACGACCGATTTTTTCATTGCGATTATCCCTAAAATGAAACCAGGCGGTGAAAACCGCCTGGTGTTACAACGCCTGTTACTAGCTTAGCAAGAGTTGTTAAAAAATTCAGTAAGTCCCTAAAGCTTATTAAAAACGCGGGCCAGACGGCCGGTGCCGCTCACCAGGACAGGCGACTCGTTTGCCGGAACAAAGGCGGATTCACCCGGCCTGAGCACCAGGCGCTGGTCGTCTTTGCGCAGCGTCGCTTCGCCATCCACGCAGAACAGGATCGCCGCGCTATCCTGCGCAACGGTAGCTTCGGCTGCGCTGAGGTCATGCAGGGCGAAGGCAAAATCGTCTACCGGGATAGGGAAATCCGGCTCTGCGCCATTTTTTACCGGCTGAGTAAGCAGCTCACCGGCAGGTTTAGCCTCGAACTTCACGTTGGCAACCAGCTCAGGGATGTCGATGTATTTTGGCGTCAGGCCCGCGCGCAGCACGTTATCGGAGTTTGCCATCACCTCCAGCGCCACGCCGTTCAGGTAGGCGTGCGGCGTTTCGGCGAACAGGAACATCGCTTCGCCCGGATTGAGCTTCACCACGTTCAGCAGCAGCGGAGAAAACAGGCCGCTGTCGTCCGGGTAAAACTCGGAAATCACGCGAATGGTGTCCCACGGTTCTCCCTGCTGGCCTCTGAGTGCCGCTTTCAGCACCGCCAGCGCGTGGGATTTTTCCTCTCCCTGCATGCTGAGCAGGCTGGCAAATAGTTCGCTCAGCGCGTCTGCGTTCGGGTTTTCCAGGAAGTGGGCGATAGCCTTGCTGGCCCCGGCGACCGGCTGCAGAAGGGAGACGATCTCGGAAAACTCACGAAACGCGTTCATCGCCAGGAAAGGGGTAAGGGCAAACACCAGTTCCGGCTTGTGGTTGGGATCTTTGTAGTTACGCTCTGCGGCGTCCAGCGGAATACCGGCGGCATTTTCTTTGGCAAAGCCGATTTCGGATGCTTTCTTGTTCGGGTGAACCTGAATGGAGAGCGGCTGGTCGGCGCACAGCACCTTAAACAGGAACGGCAGCTCGCCAAAGCGGTTCGCCACCTTACTGCCGAGCAGCGCGGTTTTGTCGGCATCGATCACCTCGCGCAGGCTGCGGGCCTGTCCGCTGGCATCTTCAATTTTTGAGCTGCTCTTCGGGTGCGCGCCCATCCACAGTTCTGCCATCGGCAGGTTGTTTGGGTTCGCGATACCGTAGAGATCCGTTAACGCAGTTTTACTTCCCCAGGCATAGTTTTGCACCGAGTTGATGAGTTTTTGCATTATCAAGCCCTGATTCAAATGTGGAATTAACTGCGCGTATTAAAGCAATAAACCGAATGGAAGTAACCTGCGGATGTAAAAAGTCGTACTAGTCTCAGTTTTTGTTAAAAAATTGTGTAGGATAAGCTGACTCGCTTTTAAGCCGGGCAGCGGAACATCTGCCCTGAATAAACAGACCGAAGCAGTAAGTGAGAGAACAATGTCGAATAAACCCTTCCATTATCAGGATCCTTTCCCCCTCAGCGAGGATCGGACCGAGTATTATCTGTTAACCCGCGATTACGTTTCTGTCTCTGAGTTTGAAGGGCAGGAGATCCTCAAAGTTGACCCGCAGGCCCTGACGCTGATGGCGCAGCAGGCCTTCCACGATGCGTCCTTTATGCTTCGTCCGGCGCATCAGCAGCAGGTTGCCGATATCCTGAGCGACCCGCAGGCCAGCGAGAACGACAAATACGTCGCGCTGCAGTTCCTGCGTAACTCGGATATCGCGGCGAAGGGCATTCTGCCAACCTGCCAGGATACCGGCACGGCGATCATCACCGGCAAGAAGGGCCAGCGCGTCTGGACCGGCGGCGGTGACGAAGCGGCGCTGGCGCACGGCGTCTTCAACACCTACACCGAAGACAACCTGCGCTATTCGCAAAACGCGGCGCTGGACATGTATAAAGAGGTCAACACCGGTACCAACCTGCCGGCGCAGATTGACCTCTACAGCGTCGACGGCGATGAGTATAAATTCCTCTGCATCGCCAAAGGCGGTGGTTCAGCCAACAAAACCTATCTTTACCAGGAAACCAAAGCGCTGCTCACCCCGGGCAAGCTGAAGAACTATCTGGTTGAGAAGATGCGCACTCTCGGCACGGCCGCCTGCCCGCCGTACCATATCGCGTTTGTGATTGGCGGCACGTCCGCGGAAAGCACCCTGAAAACCGTCAAGCTGGCCTCAACCAAATACTACGACGGCCTGCCAACCGAAGGTAACGAACACGGCCAGGCGTTCCGCGACGTGCAGCTTGAGCAGGAACTGCTGACCGAAGCGCAGAATCTGGGGCTTGGCGCGCAGTTTGGCGGCAAATACTTCGCGCACGACATTCGCGTGATCCGTCTGCCGCGCCACGGCGCGTCCTGTCCGGTCGGGATGGGCGTCTCGTGCTCTGCGGATCGTAACATCAAGGCCAAGATCAACCGCGACGGCATCTGGATCGAAAAGCTGGAAAACAACCCGGGCAAGTATATTCCGGAAGCGCTGCGCAAAGCGGGTGAGGGTGAAGCGGTACGCGTTGACCTGAACCGCCCGATGAAGGAGATCCTGGCGCAGCTGTCGCAGTACCCGGTCTCAACGCGCCTTTCCCTGAACGGGACCATCATCGTGGGCCGCGACATCGCCCATGCGAAGCTGAAAGAGCGCCTGGACAACGGTGAAGGGCTGCCGCAGTACATTAAAGATCACCCGATCTACTACGCGGGCCCGGCGAAAACGCCAGAAGGGTATGCCTCCGGCTCGTTGGGCCCAACCACCGCGGGCCGCATGGACTCGTACGTTGACCAGCTGCAGGCCAACGGCGGCAGCATGATCATGCTGGCGAAGGGCAACCGCAGCCAGCAGGTAACGGACGCGTGCCACAAGCACGGTGGTTTCTACCTCGGCAGCATCGGCGGCCCGGCAGCGGTGCTGGCGCAGGGCAGCATCAAGAGCCTGGAATGCGTGGAATACCCGGAACTGGGCATGGAGGCTATCTGGAAAATTGAAGTGGAAGATTTCCCGGCGTTTATCCTGGTGGATGACAAAGGAAACGACTTCTTCAAACAGATCCAGTCATCCCAGTGTTCGGCGTGTGTGAAGTAACCTGAAAAAAGCCGGGTGGCGGCTAGGCGTCAGCGCCACCCGACATACTAAAGAGCGCACAAAGCGCCATATCGTTTCTCAGAAGTCATCAATACTTATCCCTTAAGCATGTGAGCAATCCCGACAGCGTTATCAAGGAGAAAGTAATGACAACGGTACGCCATGAGAAAGACTCTATGGGCGCAATCGAGGTTCCGGCCGACAGGCTATGGGGCGCGCAAACCCAGCGTTCGCTGGAGCATTTCCGCATTTCAACCGAGAAGATGCCCGTCTCGCTAATTCAGGCGCTGGCGCTGACCAAACGCGCCGCTGCCAAAGTGAACCAGGATCTGGGCCTGCTGGACGCCGAAAAAGCCACGGCCATCATCCGCGCCGCCGACGAAGTGCTGGCGGGTAAACACCCCGACGAATTCCCGCTTGCCGTCTGGCAGACCGGTTCCGGCACCCAGAGCAACATGAACATGAACGAGGTGCTGGCGAACCGGGCAAGCGAGCTGCTGGGCGGCGTGCGCGGCATGGAGCGCAAGGTACACCCGAACGATGACGTTAACAAAAGTCAGAGCTCCAACGACGTGTTCCCGACGGCGATGCACGTGGCGGCGGTTATCGCCATCCGCGAACAGCTCATTCCGCAGCTCAACGTCCTGAAATCCACGCTTAATGAAAAAGCGCAGGCCTTCCGCGATATCGTTAAAATCGGCCGTACGCACCTGCAGGACGCCACCCCCCTGACGCTCGGCCAGGAGATTTCCGGCTGGGTGGCGATGCTGGAGCATAATCTTAAGCATATCGATGGTAGCCTGCCGCATCTGGCGGAGCTGGCGCTCGGCGGGACGGCGGTCGGTACCGGGTTAAACACCCATCCCGAATACGCGGCGCGCGTGGCGGACGAGCTGGCGAAGATCGCCGGGCAGCCGTTCGTAACCGCGCCTAACAAGTTTGAAGCGCTGGCAACCTGTGACGCGCTGGTCCACGCGCACGGCGCGCTGAAAGGGCTGGCCGCCTCGCTGATGAAAATTGCCAACGACGTGCGCTGGCTGGCCTCCGGCCCGCGCTGCGGCATCGGCGAAATCAGCATCCCGGAAAACGAGCCGGGCAGCTCCATCATGCCGGGGAAGGTTAACCCGACACAGTGTGAAGCCATGACCATGCTCTGCTGTCAGGTGATGGGCAACGACGTGGCGGTTAACATGGGCGGCGCGTCCGGTAACTTCGAGCTTAACGTCTATCGTCCGATGGTGATCCACAACGTACTGCAATCGATCCGTCTGCTGGCAGACGGCATGGAAAGCTTTAACGAGCACTGTGCGGTGGGCATTGAGCCAAATCGCGAGCGGATAAGCCAGCTGCTGAATGAGTCCCTGATGCTGGTAACGGCGCTGAACACCCACATCGGCTACGACAAAGCGGCCGAAATTGCCAAAAAAGCGCACAAGGAGGGGCTGACGCTAAAAGCCTCGGCGCTGGCGCTGGGCTACCTGACGGACGCCGAGTTTGACGCCTGGGTCCGTCCGGAAGCGATGGTCGGCAGCCAGACGTAATCATCCCGCCACGTACAGGTGCAGCCGCGGAATAATCAGCTTAAGCGGCTGCGCCTGGGGCTTATAGCGATGCTGTACGTTTTCGGCATCGTAGTTAAGCAGCTCCCCGATGTCCGGCACCACCGCACCACGATCGGCGTCGTATAGCGCTATCAGCGGCGTCGGGCAGGCATACTGCACCTGCTTTTGCTGCCCCGCATACCAGACGCGGGCGATAGGCTGTACCTTTACGGGACGCTTTATCTTCAGACGAGCATCGGCCGGCAGGGAGGCAATGCTGTGGTACTCCTGCTCCAGCCGCTCAATCCACTGTTCCCGCGACCACGGGGCGACCGTACGCGGTGATTTCAGGCTTTTCTCCAGCTGCGCCAGGATCTCATCGCGCTTGAAATTTTTAATGATGTGCTTATTCGCCCAGCCGAAGCGCAGCGTGGCGGGGTGGTTCAGCACCGTCAGCGTGCGGTAGGCGTTCAGGGTTATCAGCCCGGGAAGCTGACGATGCACCCACTCAAAACGGGCAGCCGGTGCCAGCCCGGATTCAACGGTCACGATCTTCTCGAAGTCTGCCTTCAGCGCATTAGTATGCGCAATTCTGGCCTCCAGCGCCTCACGCGACGCGGTAACCGTCTGCAGGCAGATGACGCCGGGCAGGCGCACGGCGGCCTTGCTGCTGCGGTTTTCGGACTGCTGCTGGATGAACAGGCGGCGATAGTGCTGCAACGTCAGCTCAAGCGCCGCGCTGCCGATATGCTGCGTCACCTCAATGGTGTCCAGCGGATCGTGTTCCGCCCCTTTCGCCACCTCGGGCAGGGAGAAGACGCGCGCGGCCAGCAGGCGACAGCCCTGTAATTCTGCCGTCAGGGTGAGTAATTCCTGTTCTATTTCCCGAAACGTGGCGTTCAGCCTTTCGATGAGGTCGTAAGTTGCCATAGCAGTCCCAATTAGTTACAACATACTGATGGTATAGCACAGCACGCCGGGTCAGGCCAGCGTGCGGTGAAGGTCAGGCAGGAACGGGAAGGGGAATGTTGTGGTAGATCGGCCAGCTAAAGACGAAGCGGGCGCCGCTCAGTTCGCTCTCTTCACAACGGACAGAGCCGCCCATCGCCTGGGCAATGGAACGGACAATGGCCAGCCCCAGACCGCAGCCGCCGGTGGCGCGGTCGCGGCTGGGATCGAGGCGCACAAACGGCTCGAAAACCTTTTCCCGTTCTGACGGCTCAATGCCGGGCCCGTCGTCTTCCACGGACAGGTTCGCCTGGCTTCCCTGTAAATCTAAGCGGATACGCAGCGTGGTTTCGCTGTACCGCATGGCGTTATTCATCAGATTATCCAGCACGCGCTCCATCAGGCGCATGTCCAGCGCGCCGTAATCGCCGGGTTTAATGACCGTCAGCAGCCTGCGCTGTGGGTTTACGCTCTGCACATCATTGATATGTGTCTGTAACCAGGCGGGGAGATCCGGGGTGCTGAGGTGCAGCTCGTTCTGCGGCCGGTCGAGGCGGGCATAGGTCAGCAGCTCTTCAATGAGCGCTTCAAGCTGGCCGATATCCCGGTTGAGCGCCTGCGATTCAGCACTGGTCAGATTCTCGCTCATCTCCAGACGATAGCGCAGACGCACCAGCGGCGTACGTAGCTCGTGAGCGATGCCGTCGATCAGCTGCTTCTTGCTGGCTATCAGGGCGTTGATATTATCGGCCATCTGGTTAAAGGCGATGCCGAGACGCTCAAAGCCGGATCCGCTGTCAAAGTGAATACGTTCGGTAAGATGACCCTCCCCGAAACGCTGCGCGGCGGATTCCAGCTTCAGCATGTCCTGCCAGTGCGGCCGCATCCAGATGAAAACCGGGAGCGCGAGCGAGATGGCAATGAAGGCGAGCAGGGCGAGATCCAGCAGGCGCATCTGGTGCAGATAATAGAGATAGGGCACGGGGCCGACGGCCAGAACGTAATGGCTACGCGGGATTCGCTGTATAAAAGTATACTTTTCGTCCAGCGCCACGATGTCTCCGTCCCGCAGGCGCTGCATTGCTGGCGGCTCCAGATCGAAATCCTTCATGGGCTCAATGCGCAGATCAAACGACAGGTTGAAGTCCAGCTCTTTCATCGTGCGCGCCCAGTCGTGCGGGGGTATTTCACGCAGCTCGCTGCGCATCAGGTAGAGCGAGCTTTTCATCAGGTCGTCAAGGGACTGCCTGCCCGCGCGCTCGGCAGTGAACTTATAAACCAGCCCGACCAGCATGGTCATCACCAGGAAGCAGACAAACAGCAGAAGATAAAACTGTACAAACAGCTTTTTCATTAATAACCACCAGCACACTACGCGGAAAGTATTTCAGCGTTCACACCCCAACAGTATTGCTATGAAAGCAGGGTTTAACCGTGCTGACAACACCGTAACGGCTCATCGTTGACTTCATTTACAGGATGACGCCATAAAGGAAAAGCCCTGACTCATTAGAATTTCTCATTGAATCAGAGCGTTGTAATCGCAGTGAGAAGTTACGGATTTAATGATTACGCCGTAATCCTATTATTAGCGGATTGGTGGTAAAACCGTGGGGGCATTTGCGCGCGTTACAGTGTATTGAATATGCACAGTCTTCAGTTTCATTATCTTTATTAAAAGGGCAAGACATTTTATTTTTTATCTCGTTCCATAATGCCTCCCGGTACGGCGAAACGTTATAAAGTGATATCGGACTAAATTCCCCGTTAATGAAAATGCCATTTTTTGTTGGATGAATTCTGTCGCCCGGCACTAAATAAATATCACTTTCGTACCATATAATCAGCCTTATTAATTTCATACCAACTATGCATGAGTAAACAATGCCTGTGTTTGGGCAGATCACAGAACTTAACACTCGCCATGCCATTACGGGTTCCTCAGATTAGGATTATAAGCCTGTAATTTTGTTTAGCACGGGATTTCAATTTGATCAATCTTGTAACCTATTGATATTGATCGTTATTTTTATTATGTTTGGATAATTCCTTTTATTTCAAGGAGGTAATCCTTATCAGCCTAAGGGTTTTTTTTGAGTTTTTTTTTATGAACGATGATTTATCGGTTAAATTTTGATCTGGATTGGGGTTTAACAATAGTGAAGAATGTTGAAGAACTATCCATATGCATCATTGCCATTACGCCGGAGAACATACCGTAATGGCAAGGCTCAAAATATTTAAATTGCGTCTCCGGGACGTTTCAGTTTGGCTATCAGGTTTTCCGTAACGGACAGGCCTTCTGCGATATTCGCATCTATAACAGAAATACCAAATTCGTTGATTAATTCAAGGAGCGCTTCGTAGGTCTGGATCAGTTTCAGAAGATTAAAGATGGCTTTTTGGTCGTGTGGGGCGGGTAGCGGATGGTGAGTCGCTGCCTGATGAACAATCCATTCAAGATTGGTTTTGATGCTATCTACATCATCGTAGCTATACATATTTCATAGGCTTAAATCCTCATTTCAAGATTTTTTTGAGAAGAATGGCTTTCAACGTCGCTGTTAGAAGCGTTGCACTACATTAGAAGCACTGATGATTGAGTAGAGATAGGGCAATCTGCAGTAGCGGCTCCTGGCCGATTACGCTACAACTGGCATGACCCGTGAAGAATGGCGCGAGGCGTGTAGGTCAATTATGAGCCTTCTTGCCGCGATAGCAAGAAAACTCTTACATAAAATTCGCTTAGTCGGGAATAAGGCCGAGCGATACCCGGCTTTCGAACGAAACGGGAAGCCGGGGGAGCACAACGTGCTTTTTCATCAGCGGATGCGGATCAGGTTTCCCACGCGTGCGGAGCAAACAGGTAGCCCTTGTTACGCACGGTTTTAATGCGGTAGGGCTCGGTGGCGCTGTCCTGCAGCTTTTTTCGCAGGCGAGAAATCGCCACGTCCACGCTGCGATCCATGCCGTCGTAGCTTACGCCGCGCAGGTTTTTCAGCAGCGCATCACGATCCATGATTTGACCGGCGTGGGTTGCCAGTTCCCACAGCAGGTCAAAATCTGCCGTCGAGAGCGAAATCTGCTCCCCGGCGAGCATAACCTGACGGTTGACGGGATCGATAGACAGCGTGCCGAACCGCATCGCTTTATGCGGCGTTAACGAGCCAGCGGGCGCGTCACGCTCGGCGCCGGCTCGCTGGCGAAGGTGAAGGCGCAGGCGGGCCAGCAGGACCGCCGGAGGCGTGGTTTTGAGTATGTAGTCATTGGCGCCCATCTCAAGCGACAGAATATGGTTCATATCGCTGTCGAGTGAGGTCAGCAGCACGATTGGCCCGTCCCATTTCGCCCGCAGATCGCGGCAGAGCGTCATGCCATCTTTACCGGGCAGCATGATGTCCAGCAGCACCAGATCCGGGTTTTCGCGGGTGACGACGTCCTCTGCGCGGTCGCCGCGAGGCTCAACAATCACGTCCATATCATGTTTACCCAGGTAAGCGGCGATTAATTGCCCCACTTCTGGTTCATCTTCTACATAAACAATCTTATTCATACTGCGTCTGTTATCGCGAAAAATGCCAACATACACCGCACAACATTAACCTTCCATTAATCTTTCTCAATTAGCCAGAGTTCCGTTATTCTGCGTAACATTGTTATTTGATTGTTAAAGGGAAAAAGCATGGGGCTGGTGATAAAAGCCGCGCTTGGCGCGCTGGTGGTGGTGCTGATTGGTGTGCTGGCTAAAACCAAAAATTACTACATTGCCGGGCTGATTCCGCTTTTCCCGACCTTTGCGCTGATCGCCCACTATATTGTGGCCTCCGAGCGGGGTATTGAGGCGCTGCGCGCCACCATCGTCTTCGGAATGTGGTCAATCATTCCGTATTTTATCTATCTGCTGTCGTTGTGGTACTTCACCGGCTTTCTGCGTCTGCCCCTGGCGCTGGGCGGAGCGGTGGTCTGCTGGAGCCTCAGCGCCTGGGTGCTGATCTTCTTCTGGAGCCGCTTTCACTAGCGCAGCGGACGGCCTCCGTCCACGGCAAAGGTTCGGCCGGTGACGTAACAGCTGGTCAGCAGATAGTCGATCAGGTCGATAATCTCTTTCTCGCCGGGCGCAATTTTCATTAGCGACTTGTTGAGCGCCTGCTGACGATACTCCGCGTCGTCGCCCTCGTTGAACAAAATCATTGCCGGCGCAATTGCGTTGACCTTTACCTCGGGCGCCAGCCTGCGTGCAAACGATCGCGTCATGTTATCCAGAGCAGCTTTGCTGGCCGCGTAGGCGATGTGCTTGTCGCTTCCTCGCTCCACCACGTAATCGGTGAAGTGGATGATGTCGCCCGCGGCATGGCCGTGCCCGCGCAGCAGATCCTGCAGGGCATGGTTGAGCAAGTAGGGGGCATTAACGTGGATTTGCATCATGCAGGCGAGCGTTTCGCTGAGCGAGTGGCCTGCTTTTTCAGGAAGCCAGGTGCTGGCGTTATGAATAACCGCCCTCAGCCCGCTGGTGGTCGATTTCACTGCTTCCGCAAAGGCGAGGATGCCCTCATCCGTCGAAAAATCCGCCTGAATGCATACGGCTCCGGCGTTTCTCAGCCCCTTCAATGGAGGGATATTCCGTGCGGTAACTGACAATGACCGGATGGCGAAGATTGAGGAAGTGATGGGCGAGGGCGAGGCCGATGCGGCGGCCTGCGCCAGTGATCAGTATTGGGCGTTGCTGCGTATGTCCCATCGTATTCTCCTTTTCAGTTCAACAATGGGACAGGCGGCGCTATCCCATTAACATCCACGTTGCCGGTACGGCAGCGACTAACAGCATACCTATCAACACCATTTCGCGACGCTGAAGGGCATTCTCAAGCTGATGCGTGCGGCGAGCATAGATGAACACCAGCAGGCCTGGCGCGTACAGCACCACGGACAGCAGCAGATGCATCGGCCCGGAAGCATACAACAACCATAGCCCGTAAATACAGGCGCCGACGCCCACCGCATAGTGTGCCGGACGGGTCGCAATTTTTAACAGATATGCGCCCACTAAGAAATAGGGTACCAGAATCATCTCGGAGGCGATGGTCAGCAGCGTGTTATAGTCTGAACCTGTGAGCCAGATCAGCACCAGACAGACCTGTACGCTGATGTTGGTGAGCCACAGCGAGGCGGAAGGCGCGCTGTTTTTATTCTGACGCGCAAAGAGGCGCGGGAATGCCTTGTGGGTGGCGGCCAGGAACGGGACTTCCGCGGCCATAATGGTCCAGCTCAGGTACGCTCCGCAGACGGAGACAATCAGACCCGCCGCGATAATTACGTCGCCCCACGGGCCCATCATTTTCACCATCAGCCCGGCCATCGACGGGTTGCGCATTTCAGCCAGCTCAGGGCGCGCCACCACGCCGAGCGACAGCAGCGTCACCAGCAGATAAACGCCCAGCGCCGCCAGCACGGCCAGCAGCGTGGCGCGTCCCACGTCGCGCTTGTTACGCGCTCGCGCGGAGACCACGACGGCACCTTCTACGCCGATGAACACCCACAGGGTGATCAGCATGGTATTTTTTACCTGTTCCCAGACGGGAACCCCCAGCGCAATCCCGCTGAAGTCGAGGTTAAACACGTCGAGGCGGAAGGCGAGAAAGGCCAGCACGACGAACAGGCCAAGCGGCACCAGCTTGGCCAGCGTCGCCACCAGGTTGATGCTGGCAGCGGTCTGGACGCCGCGCAGAATCAGCCAGTGAACGATCCACAGCAGTACCGAGGCGCCGACGATGGACTGCCACGTATTGCCGTCGCCAAACAGGCGCAGCTCGGGCGTATCGGTAAAGAAACTGAGCGCCGAAAAGACAATAACCAGATAGGAGACGTTGGCGATCACCGCGCACAGCCAGTAACCCCAGGCGGAGCAGAAGCCAATCAGCTCGCCGAAGCCTTCGCGCGCGTAGGTGAATATGCCGCCGTCCAGATCCGGTCGGATGCGGGTCAGCAGCAGCATGGCGAACGCCAGCAGCAAAATTCCGGCACCGGTTATGCCCCAGCCGATCAGCAGCGCGGCAGGGCTGGCTACGGCCGCCATATTCTGCGGCAAACTGAATACGCCCGCGCCCAGCATTGAGCTCAATACGAGTGCAGTTAAAGCACTCAGGCCAAGTTTCTTTTCCATTGGCTTCCTGTTATGAAACGTCCAAACCCAGAATAATTATTTCGCTAAGGCGCATAAAAATGGTGGATCACACTAAGGCGCGGGATTTTACGGAGTGTCACGGACGCATGCAATGACGTGTGGCAGAAATCAGAAAAAAAGTAACAAAAAAGGCGGCACGGTGCCGCCTTTGTGAAACCGTTTTGTTACTTATACAGATCGGCGCTGATGGTCATGTTGTTACCACGCTCCTGCCACTGGCGGGTAATGTGATAGTACTTCGCGCCTTTCTTCGCAGCGCGCTTCGCCACCTGATAGGAGATCTCGGTCATGTTGCCGTAGTTGCCGGTAAACTTGATGCTGTCGAACGGAACCATCTGCGCGGCAGTGGCTTTATTCAGCTCTTCTATTTTAGTGCCGTCCGGTAACGTGACGGTGTAACGGCCACCCTTCGTGGATTGCGTCTCAAAGAAACGACCCACCTCAGCGCTTGGTGCTGCAGAGGTTGCTACGCCCGGAATTTCAACTTTCTTCGCTTCTTCACCGCCCTTCGCTAACGCGGCGCGTCCGGCTTCAGAATTCGCAGGAATGGCATCCGGGCTTTGTACTACGCGCTTTTTCGCATCCTGCTTATAGATGAATGCGGTAATGCGCTGGTTGCCGCCCTGGTTGGCATCAACCTGACGCACAATATAGAAAGCGTAAGCGCCTTTTTCACGCGCGGCTTTGGTGATGACATCGTTAACTTCTGGCTGGCTGCGGTAGAAGCCCTGAACGGTGACGGTGTCGTACGGTTCCAGCTGAACGGCCTGATCTTTCGGCAGCTCAACGATGCCGTTAATCACGCGGTTTTTCTGCTCATCTGCCTTAGGGGCGTTATCTTTGTACAGCGCAACGGTCACGCGCTGGTTGCCGCTGTTGCCCTGATCGGATTGATCGAGCACGTAAAACGCAGCCGCGCCTTTTTTATCGGCGGCTTTAGAAGCGGCGGCAACGCCGTCGGATGGAGTTAAAGCGGCCCACAATGACCGTCTGGTCAAAAGGTTTTAACGCTGCCGCTTGCTCCGGCGTTAACTCCGTCGCGGCATTCGCGGACAGGGC